>JAQFZX010000027.1:0-138766 GCA_034682405.1 Hydroisotoma schaefferi | reverse complement strand
ACGAGTTCTCCAGCGGACTGTAAATAGCTTTGTAACTCTGAATACCTCATGGGTTCGCTGGAGTCCAGTAAATAAATAATGCTTCAATTAAATACCTCTGAGTTTACTGGGAAAATAAGAATTTAATTTTTACGAAGACCTATGGGCTTCGCTTGAGGTCTAGTCTATAGATATTGCAGAATATGCTAGGGGCTGAAAATTAAATAAATGGGTTTGAGTATTGAGTGGCCTGTTGCAACCTATTTTCATCTATATTTTCATCCATTCATTCAGTATGAAAAAACATCGTGGTCCATTACCATTACTCAAAGTTAATTAGTGATTAGGTATGTACAATGTTATCAATGTCAAGGAGTGATTTCCCATAAAGAAAGGAGACTGACGTAATTATTTTCTGCAACGTTGCAACCAACCTGCAAAAACGCATCCATCCGATCCTTTTGATTGAGCTCGTTATTTTCACGGCGTTAGCTTCTCATTATGCTATACAGACGTAGCTCACCGATAGTTAACATTAATATAAGTTGCAGTAATAATACTACACCTTATATACTCGAATAGTGTCCTCCATGAATAGTGCCCCCCCCCCTAATTATTATTAATAACCCCATAAGCCCCAATTAATTGTATGTTAAATTTGACCCCAAAAAACTAAAAAAATAATTAGTGTCCCGAGAAGGTATTCGAGTATATACGGTAGTTCTCAACTTAGTTCCCTTCATAGCTTGTATCACATCATGCCACGTGCAAAAGTAGTATGCAAGTTGCAAGCTGCCACACAATCTCTTCAGCCTACTCTAGGAATATAATCATGATGATAAAACACACAACACATGTATCAATAAGGTATTCCGAACTTATAATCACTTTTACTTAATACGAGCCCCAGTGTATATGTCGCATCGGTTCGTAATTAAAACGTGGATGGATTTTTATAAAAATAGTCTCAAATCGTCTAATTACTCAACTTTCTAGCAATTAAATGGAAACTTAGGTTAGGTTAGATTTTAGGTTACCTTTTTAACATAGTGTCTAATCCTTTTGAGGTACTTTTAATTTGTTCGGGGTAAACTCCTAACCTGCTCGACGGAAATTCATGAAATTAGTCTTAAAACGTAGGTAATTAATTAGCCTGTGGGTGATATAGGCTATTAAAAACCTGAAGTAAATAATAAAACACTGATTAATGGAAAAACAACTGACTGTAGCATAGTACGCCTGCGCTGCAGCCTCTGGCATGCAGATCAATATGCATCTCACTGATGAAATCTGTAGAGTATCTCACATATTTTGAAACTTAGACTATCCCAATATGTTGAAACATGTACACATGCCTTTCAATGCCTCTGATCCCGAACTTTAAGCCTATTGACTTGCATAATATGACGATGGAAGTAGGAAGCTTCCGCTATATGTTGAAACTTGGGAAGAGGGAGTGAGATGGGCAGGGGAAACTGGGGACTGGGGAGGATAAAATAATAGCGGGGGAAAGGGAAACTGAGGGCGGGGGAACTCGCTTGGAGAAAGGGGAAAACTGGAAAAGGGGGAATTGGCTTGGGGAAAAGGGAAAACTGGGAAAGGGGGAACGGGCTTGGGGAAAGGGCCAACTGGCTTGGGTAAAGGGGGGAACTGGGAGGGGAGAATGGGGGTAGCTGAAGAATGGCTAACAGCGTAAGAGGGAAGTGAGAACTGGGGAGGGATGGTGACTAAGGAAAACGTGGAAGAGGAACGGAGGAACTGGTGACGGGGGAGTATTAAAAGTTTTGGGTAGCTGGCAAGCTTCCCTGGAGATCTAGTATTAAATAAGATAGAGACCGGCCAGCAGCATTCGCCCGGCGAGGGATGCGGACGGTATTAGAAACGAAGATCAGACGTCATGTGTCTCTGTTCCCTCAGACATTACTTTCTGTTTCAGTATTAAACACAGAGAGTCTCACCATAAGTCCTTGTATCATTAATCTTGGCAATTCCATCACCGGGAGGCAGAGCCTGGAAACCAATTCATGAATCATAGTCACTCTACCACCACCAACTACCACAGCTAAAGGTACACCCAGTCATCCGACGTACGTTATTACGTATACTTCACCGAGAAAGTACACTGCCGATCCGCAACTTGGCCTTGCTACAACAACTGCATTTTACACCAGTATAGCATCAATAATAATATCATCGGCAATATTACTACTACTACTCTATCCAAAGCAACGATAACTTCTCGTTCACTGCTGCCAACAAGGAGCAAAGTAGCAAGGGAAAATACAGAGATACTCACTTTGTCTCAAACTTACTCCTTACTCACGTAATACTTTCCAATTAATCTCTGACTACTTACTTGCTTCAACTAACTCGCCAACCAACCAAGTCACACAAGCCAAGCGGAGGAGGCAATGCCTTTGCGGGTTGATGATAGGAATCAAACGAGGAAAGGATTAATACCAAGAATCCTGGACTCTCATATCTTCCTTCAAGGTGCTGGCTTCAAGTCAATGGAGAAAGGTGTGAAAGCAAGACATTTATCACGGAGGAGCAGGGGCACTCGGCAGGCGAGGAAGAAAGGGCACTATATTCCATCAACAAACCAGACCACCAAGAAAATGCACTTCAACTAGCAAGTAAGGTTGTTTCTAGAATCTTGAAATCCATCAGACACATGGGGATTGGATTGGTGCAACCTCAGTTTGCTTGCAGACTGTATAGACAATAAGATATATAAGCAGTGTTCAACCTGTTTGTAAAGGAACTCTTGTTGTATGAAAAATTGTAGGTTCTAAACAAGGATGTCATGAACCATTGGGCAATCCACATGCAGTTTTGAATCTCGGTAGCTTCAGATAAAACGCATGCAGAGGGGCATTTTATCACGGGTATTCATGTGGAAATTGAGATAGATACGTGATGGAAATGATAGTTTCACTATCACAAACTTTATATTACTTCAGTCATAGAGGCAAAGGATTCTCCTCTTAACACTTTCTTTCTTTTTGGTACCACGTTGCTAGTAGGAGTAGGTCTCCAAGTACCTATATTTGTAGTGGGATGGGGACTACTTTTTTCATGGATAAAAATACTAATAGTTACATGCATACGAGAAACTTGTATGTAGCTAGAGCTAGGAGATTAGTAGAAGGTTTCACGTATCTTGCTTTTACTTTCCAATGTTCATGTAAATGTGATGAAGGGTTGGCCGTTCAGTCTCCAGTGTACAGGATGCAGAATTATTTGTTCTAGCTCAAAAATGAAGAGACTGCTTCCTCAAACAGAGATCAAGTACTTACAACTAACTTTTGCTAACTACAAAATATGATGTACACGATGATAAAGTATTCATGGTACAAAATGTAAATAAATGGGATGGATGGGTTTATTTTTTGATATGTGAATAGGATGTGCGATGCAATGAAACGAGGGACGCAGAGAGTAACATTGCCCGTAGCAGATGATCATTCTCTAGATGAATTTTCCTTCGATGAGCAGATCGATCAAAGTAAGTTACCATAACGACCATGAAATGGAATTCCGTTACGGACGAATGTGATCTCATGATGAAGCAGACCAATATCTATGCAAGTATGTGTGTTGGGAGTGTAATTTGGACATACTCCACAAATAATACACAAAGTTATGAAATGTTGAAAAATAAATCCATCTTACATGGAAAAGCTTATTATACTATCTTTCATATTTGTACTTCTTTTTATCTGCCTCACTGACAGCATTGGCAATGCGGTTATGTTCTTCCAAAGATGGTTTTGATATTCACTATTGCTGTTATCACTCTACGACTTGAATCTGTCTAAGGATGTTTGAATACATTTGGGTTTTAAGCAACATGTAATACTTTTTGCAAGCACGCCCACCAACCGACTGTTGTTTGATTAAATCAAGACTATACTGTCTTTGGTCCATTAATATAGTGCATTTGTGAATGTATGATTTATCCCCTCTGTTGTGCACACCATAGCGTTGTACTGTATCCAGAAATTATTACTATAAACCACAATCTTTCACGGAATTTATAATTAAACTCAAGGGAGTACACCGCCACAGCAAGGGATTTATTTGAAATCATAAGCAATGATGATTTACATTTGAAGGAAGAAGAACCGCAAACTCATCCGTCTATTTCTCCTCGTCAGCAGCCAAACTTATTCCCATGCCAGAAATGGAAGGAAGAAGGGTAGGAATGGAAACCTCTGAGTTGAGTGAAATCCATATATTTTTTGCTATTCAACTTCATATCATCTATAAGTTATGATGGACTTCTTAAGTTTGGCAAGTAGCAGAAGTACTTTATTCCATGTATCATACCACTTGAACAAAATAATCCATGCCATTTCATCTCTCAAACATATTCCATTTCGCTTCCTCGGGCGTGCAACGACTGGGGTTCGATTAAATTGGTAGTAACCTGCACAGAAATAAGCTGGCTTCTCGTATAATATAAATCGAGGAAGAGAAGCATCCTTCATTTCCCAGGGATTTTTTTTATTGTTGATGAGTTTTTCTCGATCTAGCCGAACCTTATTTCATTTCCAACAACCTTTAGATAACAAACTTTTCTACTGCTATTAAGAAAAACATGAACAATATATGCTCTAAGAATTCTTGCTGATGATTCAAGTGAACCAGCCAACCCTGAAAATATTAAACTCTTGAACAATAGACTACCTAAAATTGTTTTTAAAACAATATATGCCTATTCTAAGCTATGAGAATGGGAAAATATTGTAACATGTATGACTAAATGGACAGATTTCCAATGTTGAATTACCATTTAAGTCCGTTACAATTAAAAAATTACATTTTTCAAACGCTTATCGCCACATTTGTTTATTATTATAATGTCATCTCAGCAAAAACTTCAATAGATCCCATACTGCCAGCGTTTTAAAATCAACAATGCAAAGCAGATTTTTATAACCAAAACAACCATGCTTTTTCATTACTGCCTTACTTTATTTTCAAGCTTAAAAATTAGATTGTGAAACTGATGAGTATAGAAGAACTAATTTCATGAAACTGGAGACTTCATCAGAGAAAATAAAAATCAAGAGCATAACACATTCTCCCATCTTTCCCTCTACCATACTTGTCTTCGTGGTTCAATAGATGCTGGAACGGAAGTCGCCCAACCAACTAAAAAAGAGCGCTGCTTCTTACATGAACTAAGCAAATAAAACTTACCCACATCTCTGATTCTTCTGCGATTGTATCGAATTCAGTTGGTTGTTAGTAGGACTCAAGCAAAGTCAACAACGTCGTAGATACAATTTTTTTCTAGTTCGGCTCAATAAGCCTGAACACGAGCTCACGGTCCGATAAAGTTACTTTCCAGGTAACTTTAATTCGGCTCATCTTCCCTTCTCTTGATTTTTTGCTTTCTCTCTCGTCTATACTTTTTAAGACGGAGAAAGACAGAGTTTGATACAAGGTTGAAGCTTTCTTCCATAACCTTTTCTGAAAGAATGTTTTCCCACTTGGAAGGAGAGAACAGAGAAGGATCCGATTCCCTTCTACATTCTACATTCCTGAAATCATCATCTTAAGCAGTGAAACAAACGCAAGCACAAACGCTAGGAAGTTTGTTGCCAGCCTTTGCAAACTATACCACAAAACTATGCGACGTATTCACAGATATCCGATCCGAGAAGGGCATCTTTTCTTGAATTTTATTGTAATAGAACCCTTCAATTAGTTAATTAGATAGGGACAGCCAAACCTTTTCCCACTATCATTCCCAGTAGCAATGGTTCTTAACTACCTTTTCCTGTGGATAGAGATAGTATAGTAGACGGAGGGTGATATTTAGCTGTAAAGGAGAACAATCCATCTAAAGCTAAAGGCATAAATAATTTTCAGTTCAGTACTGTGTATTTTTTCAAAAGATGCTCAGTTTCATCATATTCCTTTCAAGGCAAAAAGTTATATTAATCAAATTGATACTCGTAATATGTACTGGTGAAATAAATTTAATATTCCCTTGTAAGTAATTTCTCCAATGACTATTGACGCATCAGTCTACTCACCCAACAAAGATACATTTAATGTAATAAAAGGTCTAATATAAACACCTTATGGAACTGCGATCTAAGAGAAACTCAGAATTCCACATGAAAGGATATTGAAGTTGACGGGGTGAAGGGTATCAGGGAAGAAATCCCATTTCAATCTTATTAGATTCAGTAGTTATGATCAAAGTTCTCTTCTTTGATATTCTACTCTATATCTAAATAAAATAAGAGGCCCTTATTAGCCAAAGTATTTGATGGTATTTTCGTATTTCTTAATGCAAGTGTTGTAACTGTTCAGTAGTTGAAGTTATACCGAGTACATTATAGGAAGAAGTAGCATACCTATAGTACATTTAAATAATAAACTTAATTAAGAACTGAAGTATAGAAAGAACCTATAGAAATAACTAACAAGTAAAAATATATTTTATTACAAAAAATCCTTCAAGAATACGAAATTACGAATCCATAAATTGGCCCGAAGAATTCCAGTAACTTGACAAATGAAAATTAGGACTCTGAAAAAGTTTTGCTGTCACAACCTATTTTATATTCTAAGAATGAGTAGATAGGTACGTAAGCGAAGTTCTTACGTATGACTTTATTGTTTATTATTTGCATGCCAACTGAGTTTTGCTCAGCACCTGATAAATTAGCTGTTGGCTGGTAAATTTTCGAATGCCTTCCCTCTCTTCATAAATTCGGTCTACATACATCTACATTCAGTGGTAGGTGTAGCTTTAACTTAAAGTAATGCTTCACACTGTAAACTGTACTTTTGAGGTTTTTTGTCCAACCCAGAGAACCAGATATAGGTGAAGTAATCAAGAGAGAGTCGTAGAATGAAATATGACGACCAAACTGGGAAGAATAATAATGATAAGTTACCTATTTGAAAAGGCTCCACCTTCACTGTCTACTGAAGTTGAACAAAAACACCCTTTTGGTTGAAAGCAGCTCCGCCTTCACTTTGTACTTGAGAGCACCTGCTGATCCATCAAATTTGCACTTGTCTCACTCCCTGTGTTGGAAACAGCCAAAACTGTCCAAAATCATAAGGCATGTTTGCATCTACTTTTTGAACGTCTTATCTAAAATAAATATAAGCATCCAAGAACATCTCTAAGCCTCTCTTCGTCCCTTTCCTTGCTGCTTAACCACACCTTACTTTTACTCTTCTTTATTCCTTCGCCTGCTTCTGACAGCCCTCTTAAGAATCCCCGTTAGCACTACCAACGCCAACTAGCTACTAACCAACTCAAAAATAGATATTTTGACGGTGGTATAGGAAGTGTATGGTAGAATGTAGTGGCCATATGCATAGTAGCAAAAATACTTCACTCTGGGTATTTCTACAGAGTCCTTTTCTATTTAAATACATATAATATTGCGGATGTTCTCTGAATCCCTTTGTTCACTTTTTGCTTAACTTTCTACTTATCCTAGCTGGAGAGGCAACTCGTCCTCTTTCCAATTCACCCGTCAGTCAGTACTGTTACGCCTACCTATACGTACTTTCTTCAGATGGCATAAACTAAAAGGGTATTCAAACCATGAAATTGAAGGCAACAAGTTTTCCTAGATTTTTATTACTCTATGTTCATTTCATGTGTAGAATAGCATATTACATTTTAAAATATTGCAAGACACAATGTTAGCCGCAAGTAGGCATAAAATAGCTTTAGCTGGCAACAGACAACGAAAGTGATAAAATTGTTTAACAAGGAGGATTTTACGAAACCTTTTCTTTATATGTTCATTTTATTAACATTTTTCCTTCTGTTTTTACTATCTTTATTTCCATCTCTGTATAGTTCTTCATCTTAGCGTTCCTCTTCTGTTTTTAATTTCTGTTAATTTAGGTATCCAAAGGATATAGTTTTATTCAATATTCTAAAGTTTTAAATGACTTCGTAATTCTCAAGACTCAATAGTACAGTGTCAACCCCCATTTATGAATCTACCCAGACATTGAGCTTCTTAAGTTGAGAGTTAAGAATAAAAATCAAACCCGACCCTGTCCATGATAGTATTGAGATTCTGGATGGGAACAGAAAGTGAGACTGATTTCCATTCAAAACTCACTGCTACATACTATACCATATACTTCACTTACATTGTAACAAACCCCAGACTCGACTGGTAGTGGTGGCTACTTGTACATCATTATCGTTACACATACACGCTAGACAACTATTTGCGATATTGATACTACAGGGGATATCCTCTGTTTCGCTATTACGGGTGGACTGGTGGTAGTTACCTAGTTTAGCAACTGTTTAGATTCGATCGAAGTAAGTAATAAGAATGTAGTAGGTATAAGCCGTTAGAAATAATATCCTTTAGGAAATGGAGGCCTGGTCGTGAAGAAATGGTCTATGGGGATTCGACGAAGGCTGAGTGTTGACACATTTATAAATACTTACTCTATCCCCGGCGTCCCGTGTACTTGAATCCTTCGTGTAAGACCTTCTTAAAGAAGGAGTGGATCAAGCAAGGAAGGAAGCCAGAAGACCACGTCGTACTCTTTTAACGAAAGTAATTTCATTGCTTTCTCCCTATTACTTTAACCTCTTCTCGTCGGATTCTACTCTTTTAGAGCTTCGGTTCTGCTGCTGCTTACAATCTTTAAGTAGATTTCCCTCACAGAGACCGGGATCTGGAAGGTCTTATTGTATTATTATAGTTGTACGTTTTGTCCCTTAATATGTGAGTTAGGTTGGAAAGGCTAAATTGCGCACAGTATCAACTCTCTCCCTAGCTGTATAGCTTGCGAAGGGTATTAATACTACTGGTAAGCCAAGCTTTCTGTAGGAAGTGTAGATACATAAAGAGTGTTTCGAAGAAGTAGATAATTTAAGAGCCTGTTCAAATCTCATTTCGACACATGAAAAGGATGTCTTGTCAATAGCATTTCTTCCATTTTCATAAATTACATCCCTTTCATCAGTCCATTTCCCTTTCAATATGTAGAATTAAATTTCTTTATCTTTGATGGATTGATGTTGACTTGTCTGCTAAGGGTCAACTTTTGGGTTTCTACGGTTGAATCAACAAGGAAGTTTACTCCTTGTAGTACAAGCATTTGCTTTATAAGACATCCTGGGAAAAAGGAAAGCTAGGGTTTACGTATTTGGAAATGCTGAGTAATCAGAAACTGAATGATGAAAATTTTACGTTTCCAATTTAATTTTCTGAACACCAGATAAAAAAGCAAATAAGTTAATTGTATTTATTTTACAGTTTTTAAATCAAATTAAAAAATCGCAAACGAATTTAAGCTAAATAGATTCAAAATATCCTTCATCCTGAGCATATTCGTCTTTGAAACTGCAGAACTACGCTCAGTCGACTTAAGCGCTTACACTTTTGCTAGTAGGCTCAGACTGTATCATTTCAATGGAGTTCTAATATAAATCTCCAATATACCCTTACGATTTTGGTCTTCCAAACTCAAGATTAGGACACTGGAAGGGAGGGAAAGCTAAACGGATTCCATCAGCTCAAGATTAGTAGCAGTAGGACTAGACTGGTTTCATTTCAAGAGTTTTAGTTTATCTCCAATCGAGCAGCTACCTTATTGAATGGGTTGCCTAAACCCTCGTGATAATAACAAAAGAGGAAATGCAGAAACAAGGAGCTGAAACAGTGTGATAAAGTGAATGGTAAGGTGAAAACTCTGAATTTATCGCCAATAGATCTCAATTCAAGAATAGGATTGGAATTCAGAGAAAGGTCATAAACTGTAGACGTGCCTTGCATTACAAGAAGTTTATTTCTTATCCTCGGGCCCTTGGCTTCATCACATTCGCATGTTTATATCAAAATCAGCTTTATGGAGAGCGAGAAAGCAGTAATAAGAACTAACTCACAGGGAAAAGCAATACCAACCTCATTAGATTGAGCTCAGCTCAACGCCAAGCAGAGCAAGAGCTAGGAAACTTTTTTAATTTGCACTCTCCGCTTATAAAGGGAGTTTAGTCTTGTTTGAGAAATAAACAAGTTACAAGAAGCTGACTGATTGACGAACCAAAATGCTTAAAGGGATATGTCCCAGTCTGTTTTTAACGCTGTGTTTCTATCCGATGTTTTAACTAGACCTAGGACTTGAGGCAAAATACGAATGCTACTACTACTCGTATTTTAATGGAAAATAATTAGGCTGCAAGGATTGGATCGAATATAAAATGATTAAATAATAATGTAGCGTTTAAGCGGTCCTAGTCTTAGCAAACAATGTCGGCATTTTCTAATTTATTTTTAATCAATTAACTACTGCCACCACTTTGGATCACTCACGGTAGCTTTATAAACCCCTAAAATTGCGTAAGAGGGTGTTTTATAAATTACCTACCTATAGTAGTAACTCCCAGAAATAATACGAATACGACTGTTACAAGCAGTTGGCAAGAAGTTTGATTACTTTTTCTTCCCAGCCTCTTATCACTCTCATTTTGTGTTGACATAGGGCTTGAGAAAAGACAAAAATCCTGAGAGAAACTCCTTTTCAGTTTCATTAATTTAGGAGAACTTGAAATGTAATCACACGCCTCAAAACTTTTAACTACTTTTAGTACTTGAAGTATGAGATCGTTTGAAGCTTTGATGGGAACTTATTTTCTTGCGGTGACCATATCCACATCTTTATATTCCTTCCTAGTATTACGTGGTACACTGGAAAACATTAGGACGGTTGAAGGGACAAATACGAAAAGAAAAAATCAATTTTTGATACTCTGTTTTCATTTTTTTTGTAAATCTAATGCGTATGCATGCAGTCAGGGAAAAATTTCAAATAAGCGTTAATCCAGTTTAAAGTTTATTAAGCAAGTTATTCTACTTGTTCAAGTCAAATAAGAAGTCGCATGAACGAAGGGCTAAGGGATATCTTAGAGCAGTAAACTGTTCAGATATGATAGGTGGTATTTTCATTGACTTTTAAAAAGTTAAACCTTCCATATTTCTAAAGCGATTCCACAGAATCTTCTTTCCATCTAGGACGTCGTTCGCCTTGATCCCACTAGATAAATCCCATAAGCTCGGCTTAAGTATAAATTATGGGGCATTTGAAACGGCTAGATCTTTGCACAGCCAACGCAAAGCGCCCCCTCAATCTCAAGGTGGCACACATACACAGATCAAAGTAATTATATGATTACATCTAGTTTTACCGATCTAGCTGGATTTGGTATTGGATTAATTTTACATCAACTTAATTGTGTCTTCTAAAGTTAGCTTAATCTTTGAGAATGTATATGGTAAAGCGTAATATAATTACGTAGCTGTAGCTAATTTTCCTTCTTACTGACAGTGAATGCTTTTACATTTAGTTAACATTGAGGAAAATTGTTGAACCATTAGTTAAATATGCAAAACTTCCAGAAACTAGGGAAGTTACGTTCTGTTATTTGCTAGAAAAATAAAAAATAGAATAAATATTACACTAACGCAGAGATATCCTAAATTTGTACAAAAGGAAAGAAGTTACAGTTACAGTTGAGTCGAAAGTATTTTAACCCTGCCCTAACAGGATCCATTTGAACATTATAGATTATAGCGTGTGGCTCTTTCAGTATCTACAAGATGTATTCAAGTGTGAGATTCTTATTATAGAAGGACCATTGAAAATTCGATCTCTCCAACATCCCAGACATGAGATGGTAGCATCTATTGCCACTGATTTCATGGATAAATCCTCCAGCTCCTAGCAGTAAGTAGCGTGTAGCAGAAGCAGAGTTTGAATCGACGTGATTCCCCTAAATGTAAGAGATCATCACTGGGAAAGAGGATTTTTCTGCTATCAAAAGCAGTGTAAAAGCAGAGGGTAGTGCAAAATCTTCCTCTGTATAAGTTTTATAGTTTAAAACGATGCTAGAGGAAGGACGAGATGAAGGGCAAAGTAAATCTGAAATTTTACCTTAGCTCGGGGAGTCTTCTCATCTACGAAGATAGCTGAGAGAGAAAGTGTGTACTTTTACTGGAATAGGTAAGAGTAAGGTAGCTAGGTGAGGCAGCTATGTATTGCCAAGAACCCGTAGTCGAGCATGTGTCTGACGTCAGTGGGATGCTTCGAGATTAATCAATGTTCCGGGCCCAAAGAGTGGTTGCCTGGGAGACAGCGGTTCCCGGTTCTACAAAACTCCCTTCTAACATCTCTCCCTCTTCAGCCTCTGCTTTCTGTGTAAAAGTGGACGTAGTGGTGGCAGGCATGGAGATGCTCCCAAATTTAGAGCTACCAGTGTGCCAGGACCATTTGCCTGGCTTCTTCGCTACGGATTGTGTAACGTAGGAAAGAGTATCTCGGTGGATTCTAAAAAGTTCCAAGCCTTCCCCTCTTTCAAATCTCTGCCTGTTTGCTCGTCTATCAGGAGGAAAACTCCGATTCTTTTTAAAGTCTACACATTTCTTGACCATAAATTCAGGTCTCTCGTGAGTCTTGGTCGACTAAGGTAAATGGGCTCTTTATATAATGCGTCTGGCGTCCAATTTTGGTATTCCATTTCTTTCCTCAGGGGTTCTCTCAGCCCGACTGCCGTCGATGTAATAAAGAAATCGTAAGCAGTTGCAAGTTTGTTTTCTTCAGAAACTTCCAATATTTTCTGCTCTTTCACAATAATGTTATGAGATGGAAACTTAACGAACATCAAACAACTACATCCATGCACTTGAAAGATGAAGAGATTGATAAATAGAAACGTATGTTCTCTTAGAATTTTAAGGAATCATGATTTTGCTGTGGATGATGCCTTAAATTGACTTGTTACTTACTTACATCTATAATACATCATTGTAGGAAACTTGGGTTGCTCAAATGATTTATTTACATGCTTCAAAGCTTTGTAAGAACGAATGGAGGAAGATCTCTCATATTTCTTCTAAACTCCAACATGTATCTACAGAATTGCATTAGAGTATAAATAACGAGTGGAATATATTACTGGCCCTCCTCCTTTTACTTACTCAATGACGAACTAATATTTCAGGTAGTTGTATAAAGCGGTCACTGAGAAGTTCTGACTGAAGAACTTACATTATAGATTAGGAATTTTTCTCGGAATTTCGATCGAGAACGCTGAGAATCACCTCATTGAACCCTGAAATAATCAGCATGCTGATTATTTAACTTTGAAACCTGTCCTTGACAGACGATGTCATAATATTTCTATTAATTATAAAATCGTTTATAATTAAAATTTATCAAAGCAGGGCTTTAAATTTGTATTCAATACTGTATTCCTTTTTGCTTGCAAGAAATAAATGTTAATATTAAATGCTCGATTATTTTCTAAGCTGGAATGGAATTTATTTAATTCACTCAGTCAAATCGTCCAGTTAAATTAACCTTACATTTGAATTCCAAATAAAGTAAAATTACCAATTCAATTTTCTATTAGCTAGACATATAGCTCAAGGGCAAACCATCCATGCGTGGTGGATAATTTAATCTCAGGGCTGCAAAATAATACTAAAGACTACATAGCTTTATCTAATGATAGCAGTCACCATATTGGAGAGATGGGATTGAAGTCCGACCGCATTTGCAATGTGTGCAAAGAACTTAAAATAACATTTACCAAGGCCAGCATCGTGACTCTTAAGAGCGTAATTCTATATCCAAGTCCATCCTCTCGTGCGCGTTTAAAACAGAAGAATAAATACAGGGAAAGTACCACTTACCAATCCACAAGAGATAGAAATTCAGCCACCAACTGTATTATTCGTATACATACAAATTTCTGCGTTGTTAGGTTATCTCCTTTAAGGACTGAGTGATATCGTGATGGAGAGAGTCTAGTGGCCGTCTTGATAACCCTTTGAGTTTCTGTTTATGAGCTCAACACAATGCCCGGTAGATTTTACCAAACCCCAACCTAAAGTTGTTATAGTTTACATAAAATCTTGTTTGTTGTATAATAAATGAGAGCCCTGGCTAACAACAGGGAGCAATATGATGTCGATATGCGAAAGAAAGTAACACACTACTTGAAGTTTATTGGTGTGTGTATTTATTTTACCCATGGTGGTGGTAGTGTAAATAGTGGTAGGTTCCTAGTACTGGTGTCCATATTAGTAAATGCTATTCTCGCTGTATTGTATTGTAATCTGCTATAACAATGAAGACCTATAAACGATTTATGAATCGGATTGAAAGCTATGGTGGTGTGGATGATGAGATGTGAGAGAAAGCTACCGATACGATGCTGTGTACACTTTCTCTCTCTCTTGGTCTCTGGAATTTGTTTTTTTGGGGATGTGTCATTGCTTGAATGAAGCTGATGATTATGATTATGATGGTATGGAAGACGTCTGGATGGTGATGACCATGCAAAGTGATCCTCATTTTGGAGAGTATTTTGGCAGTCCGTAGTCGATAGAAAGAAAGTATCTCGCCTTATGCATATATGTCATATATCCTTTTGTAGCCTTTCCATTTTTATTGAATGATGGTGATTATGATGGCCTGGCGTGTGTTACGTACGGTTTCTCTTAGTCTGGTTGGTTATACTTTGATTCTTCTCCGATTATGTTGGAGATAGAGAAGAGAAACTATTTGTTGTAAGACAATTAATGTACTTCTAGGCGTACATTAAATCTTAATCTTCATATATATTTTTGAAAGTAGTTATTACGATCAGTGCTTATTTTAGTATGCTTTAAGTTAAGTTAGATTTTTTTTAAAGTCTACTTCGTCTAGTAATACGAGACGACAGTATGAGGTTGTTTATTGATCAAGGTTCGTTTCAATCAGTTTTATGCTCATTGGAGTGTCTTCAAGAGCTAAACATTTTTGAAAAATTAAATTTAATGAGAAAGTACAAACTGGAGAACTATAATGAATTTTTTTTTAGGTATAGACCAAAAACATCTACCGTCATGTGATTCCATAGTGAGCTTGCCATGAAACGCTTGATTGCTTTGAAATACATAGACTATACGACCATCCGACTTCCTCATGTTCTTTGAGGTTAGGGTTGAGTAAGTTATTTGTTGTCTGTATATTAATCTTGCTGGATAAAACTTCTTAATGAAAATACCACGCGGGGAACCTATTTTGTGGAAGAAATCAAAACAAAACTGCTGAAGGCTAAATGGTTGCTCATTTTCAAAGGCACATCTTATAGTTTGTTATTCCCACATCTAAAGAGAGAGTAATTATAGTTGAAAGTAAATGACCTGTCGGCTAAGCGTAGCCAGTTTTTGTTCATAGCTGTAGATACCTTCTGTAGAATCGCCCTTTATTTGTCTATATTTCAAGCTGAATCTCCATAATGTGAAACCTTACGAGACTAAGGACCTCATTTGTAAAAACTAAGTCCGTCTGGCTTCAATTTGGAATAAGCCTCTAGGAAAATGCCTCCAGTCGGTCTTGGATTTGTAGAACTTTCTTATTCCCATCCTTTCATCAGCGCATTTCCACATGACTACGGATTCTAGTTTACTGAGAAGAGGACAGAGAACAAAACTTGAGTTTTCTGAATTGATTCGATTGAATACCTCAGTTGATAACTTCAGTAAGCGAAATTCGGACGCTATTCAACTGACGGATGTAATTAGAGGCTTTCAATAGAAGTAATAATGGCTTTCATCTAAACTTGAACGAGCTCTGGAAACTTATTTCTTCAATTCTATGAACATAACCGCATGTCTGAGGGTAGCCTGGTTATATCAGGTATTCTACTTTCTATTTTGAGGACGATTGAAGAGATTTAGTAATGCTGCCGTAGTAGAGCTTTCTAGTAGAAGCTTGCTTTTGCATGAATAGTTTCATCAAAGTGCTATACAAAAAGTATTAAACTCGAACAAATCCCCCAATTCCTTTCTTAACACCACGATCCACGGTCTATTTTATCGAAAACTTGTTCGCCAATCTGTTTCCCAAGGGTGAAATCCCTGTAAGCTACAACTAATGCATTCAAACTAAATCAACCAAAAAACCATGGAACGAATCCTTACAAAACCCGCTTCATTCTATTCCCATAAAAGTTCTATCATTTGCTGACTTCAATGTGCAAAAACGAAAGCATAGGCGTTGATACTTACAAACAAGCTTTATCGTAAGGATTGATCAATTTTAGCACAGGGAAATTACCAAACCTTTACATTTTTAAGAGTAAAAAAATGCTTAACTGCATAGCTTTAACGTATTTTTCTTATTATTGCTTAAGCAAAAGCAGACAGTAAGAGTAAATGAACAAATACGGAAGACGGATTGTGTAACAGTGTACGACCAGAAGAGCTGAGTGAGAAGATTGGACATTAGTTGCACTTTAATACTGAACACAGCTACTAACAAATCAAACCATTCCTTTTTATTCGGTCTGTGAACTATAGTTTCAAAACTTAGAATCTAAGTTGTATTGATCAACAAAAAAATGTAGACGCATACGTGATGACAGAAAATTTTTCTGGCTTTCAAAAAATGTAAGGGTTCTACGGGAAATTTGGAAAAGTAAATAGAGCTTGGAGTTGCAGTTTACGGCCATATTGTAAGCAAGCTGTCAGCATACAGAGTACAGATTTAGGTAAGGATGGATGTGGAAACTCCCAAGAGACCCGATTGCCAAAACCCTATCAGGTAAAAAGTTTTCTGATTGAGTTTGTTTAGCTTCATTTTTATTGGCTTCTAGATCGATTTTTTCCCTTCAGCAAAAGATGAGGATGTTGAATCTCTTACATGAAATTGGTCGGAGGTTGAACCACTGAAAAACTGATAGCACACAACAGCTAAGAATGGGAAAGGGACAAATCTGCAACAGATAAGAGAATTCAGGTTTAAAAGGACTTTCAACAACTTTTCATGAGTGTGATGGTGACATCTGACATATCCAAACTTTTTTTTATCACAATGGATAAATTGAAGTAGTTAACATAAACTTTTAACGAAAAATCAGTCATAAGTTGATGCTTCTGATGCCTGCCTGAATAAGTTGGATAGTTGAAATGTGTCTGCCTTTGAAGTTTTAAACCAATTCCCACAAAGACTAGCAGAAGAACTGTTATAAAAATAATCGCGAGAACTTCTTTTTGAAGTGTATTTTGAAAAAAATATTAGTTATGCAATCAATAAAAGAAAAACGAATACAGGTATCATTTCATAGTGTCAACGTGATAGGTGTGCGAGTCACATGTAACTTAATTGTCCTCGAACACGTTAAGAACATAGAAAAATGAAGCATGTACAGGACAGCTCTATCCAGTTAAGATCCTGTTTCCCCTCTTTTACATTGAAGATAGCATACAACCTAACTATGACTTCTATCTGGGATAGTATCAGCTTTTGTACTTTTTATAATTGATTATTGGTTACTTGCAACAGCATGAAACATACGTTAAATAGGAAGCAATAATGCGAAGAACACGAATATTGAAATCGGAAAGACATAAATTGATGGATCGTCCCGACATCCTTCGGAATCATTTATGAGTATGGCGTCGTTAATATTGATCTCTTTCTTGCATTTCCAAAGTGAATTTTGGGGTTCAAGCAACCGTTGCGTTGTGTCAGCTAGGTTGGTTTGATCATGCTACAGCTTTTGAGTAAGATGAATGTGCCTATTTTACTACTCTCATCTCATCTTCACAGGAGCCTGAATGTCTACCTGTTACTCTTCGACATATCAGGAGAATTTTTACAGGTCCCAACAACACAATCAAACAACCATGTCAGCACTGCTTATGTAATTCATCAAAATGCCTTTCTCTAAAACGAACGTTACTATCAAATACAACGAAATATAAATCAAGTAATTTATAAAGATATGAATTCCAAAGTTTCAATTTTCATGTAAAAAACGTCCTCCAAGCAGCTATATTAACCCAGTCAATTGATGTAACCTACGGGCAACGGGTGCTGTACTATAGATTTGCCTGAATCATCGTTCAATCTAAAATTACAAAGTAAACTGCGTCTCATTTTACAATTACAACGATTTCGGCTTTTTTGGTTTCTCCTGTATTTTATGTGGGAGCACAGCCCCGAGCCCCCACACCCCGTTGCTTCTTTCTTTTTCGTTTGGTTCTCAAAACCAAAGGGTTTTCAGGCTTGTTTTCGTAAAAAACTAATTTTGTCACTCGATGATGTACCAGGTAACTAAAACTTTAGATTTTAGCAAAAGTAATGTTATATTTGCTGCTTATTTATGAACAGAACTAATAAGGTTCAATATTCCGTTATTTGTTTCTTTTAAACACAAGTAGAGCAACAACTTTTTGGAAATTGTTCACCCTGTCGGGTCCATCTGACCCCCACGGGACCTAAAACTTTGGATTTTGCCAGAAATAATCAGTTCGTTGTTACTTTTGAGCAAAAGTAGAAGAACAATATTTTGGTAAATTTAAGACCATTGGGGGTATTTTTTGACCCCCACGGGTCACCGGGTGGTCCGATCGGGATGGTTTACGAACTTATACCTCAAAATCAGCCCTATACTGCGTCTGCAAAGTTTTAGAGGTGTGGAGTCATTATTGCTCGAGTTATCGTGCTTGTACACGGACAGACGGACAGACTGCGTGGCTACATTGACTGGGCTAAAAATAGAGACTTATTGATGACAGTAAATTGAGGTGTTGTTCTTGAATAAAGATAAAATTTCTTTATATTTCATTACTGCAAAGCAAAAGCAATAAACTAAAATTAGCTGTTTCTTAAATTTTCAAATGTATTAAAATATATAGACAAACGACAGTTCAATTACCACACCGTCCGTACAACATCTTAAATAGTAGATGAATGTTTTGGTAAATGTGCCGTTCGGCTGAAATTCAAAGTAAACCATGAGCATCATCTATGTAAGTGAAAGAATGGTAGAGTGAAAGGTAGTAAAGCTTAGTTTGAAATGGTGGGCACTGGAAAGCATGAAGGCTCCGAAAGTCGGTGGACAAACGGGTAGCGAGATAAACGAAAAAGTATCCACCCTCTAACGACTCCTTTAATGTGGAAACCCAACCCACGCGACTATCTGATTGGAAAGTGGTATTCCTAGGGTTGACTTCCCTGTGTTGACTTTTCTAAATGACTCCTACTACTGTTTCTTTGATTGGCTTTAGCTTTCATCGTTTAATCTATAGTGCAATTAGTTCAGAGTTAGATCATATAACTGTGAAAAAAAATTAGAAGTATTTTTATAAGAACAAAATACACATCTCAAAGCATCGGTTAAGCGTTTATTTATTTTTTTAAAACGTGTTTTTAATGGTAATTTTAACAAAATCCTATCCGCCTGTTCTTGAAAAGCAAATATGGAATTTTTCTGTGATCTTGATAATCTGTTTTGACATTATAAGAATCAACGCAATAAGTGTGTATACAGTTCAGACCTGGGCTTTTAATTTGATCGGAATGAATCTATCAGCAATTAATTTACTGAACTCAAACATGCTACTCTTGTTGGACTTGTTCTACTTTACAGTTACTTACATGAGTCATGAGAGATATTTTAAATAAAATACTATTTATTTATCCTTGTAATAAGCATTGCTTGTGCTTAAGTTATATCGATTGTCGGTGATTAAATGGGATGCTTAGTAATGAGTTAATGATTACGAAAGCAAATTTACCAAATGAAATACCACCCTTGTTTTAACAGGCCTGACAAGTTTCTAAGATTACTTTTTCTCTGTTAATGTAACACTAGTTCTGCACTACTTATCAGTTCGATACACATTAAATAAATTTTACTTAAATATCACAGCATTGTATTTATTTGATGCTTCCCCACTCTCTGTTTATTATACAAAAGAATAAGCCGAGGATTGGGTTTAATTCAGGGATGAAGAACAGTTTTGAGCCATATGGCACTCTGGTTGGTTTTTATTCAGAATCCAGCCAGGTCCAGGGGTTCCAGGGTTCATCTCATTGAGCTCCCTAAAGACCTGATAAATGAAAAGGACACACTTGTTATACACTGCTAAAGGATGAATGGGGGTATTGGTCCTACTTCTCATTACATTTAGTTTGTTGAACACCAAGTCTCTGGCACATTTGGCCAAATCCACCGACCATACAAACATTCTGGCAAGTGCCATACGGCCTTAACTGATTTATTGTTTTTAAATATTTTTTATACTTCAATGCAAAACATATAATACCAGTGCGGAGAGTCCAAATCTGCCTCTCTTAGCTATGACTGAAATATTAGATTGGATTCTAGACTTATCCAGTCTATCAAGTGATTCTCAATTAAGTATCCCTCTTTACATATGGCAGTACTTTTGCTCCACAATACTATTGTCCATGAAATCAAGGTTTGGCCAGATGGTCGATTTATACAAACAAGGTGATCATTGCATAGTACATTTCTTTGTTGCAGCTTTCTAATGTGCTCAGTGACTTTCTCTAAAATATATGTCTTTTATACGCACACACGGTACGAAATCTTTCAGTCCCATTTTGCTGTTCTCTGAGTCTATTCTCAGGGAAAAGTCTTAGCTCTCGATTTTGGGAAGCTTCATTCAAACGGTGATACTTCATGCTAAAACATCTGAAAATATTTTGCAACTTTAACAACTTCAACGATAACACAAACTTAACAAAACTTTTTAGCCTGCGTTTCTAAAGCTCGCACACCTTTTATTTAGGAAAATAAAACTCTTGCCTCGTGATCAATTCCGATGCATGTCAAAGAGTGTCCTACTCCTAGTAGTGTCAGTCTAATCCTACTTATACCGGGTCAAAAGTCATTCTTACTTGGCAATATAAACTCCTGCTCAATTTCTTGAGATTTCCTTTCCATAAAGTTTGGACTTTGCGGTGCTGTAGTGGTATAAAATAACTTTTTGGAGAAAATCCAAACTCTGTGGCTTTCTATTGGTGGAAATCTACCCGAAAAGCCGTCCCAAAGCACCCGGGTAGTCTCTCTTAGGGAAAGAGTAACTGCGCTTCTCACACTTACTGACAACCCTCCTTAGGAACTGCATTGCTCATCCCTTCGTACACATCATTTTTGATGCCTCATTCACCAGTTCAGTTCAATCCCTGCCTCCACGTTGTTTGCTATGCAATTTCTTAGAGGAGCTGACAGTGGGAATTACATTAATCCTTAATCTCAACTAAGATTAAACCACTCCTTAAGCTGTGTTTTCTCTTAATAAAAAAATATTAACATTTCTCCAGTGGAGGGTTAAAAACGTGCAGTTAACAAATATTAGCTTAACTAAGAAGAATTACACAAAGTTGGGATTAACTAAAAAATGGAAGCGTTTCAAATGCCTCAATATAACCAATCATCCTTGATAGCAATTGGGGATCTAATAAGTCAACAACAACAAATATCTGTCGTATCTCCAAGTGAAAGCATCAAACATGGGATTCCCATAGGCTCGTCTGGTGAAATGATAGATCACCCACGACCATTCCCAAGAGATTTCCCTCCAGGAGCCTCAGTAGTGTCAAACCAATCAGTCTTCCGACAACATCATGGAGGAATAACAGGAAATCAAGTGGGGAAAGTTCCCATCGGATCTCAAAATACTGTAGCCCTATACGCAAATCTAACATCCTCTGCACTAGCCTCTACCCAACATCTTCCACATCCTCCGAACCAATCTCTGAACTACGAAGGAATCCAACCTCAATCAAGATACCATCCGTATGGCTCAACTGGGACTCCTAGTCTGCTAGCTGGAGGAGCTAAATTATCCATGAGTCAACAGCATCTTGGCAGTTTAGACGCGCGTGGAGATAAGATGAGCATAACGGAAGGGATTCGAATGTCCTCGTTGTTGTCCAAAGGTGAAATTCACTCAGACGGAGGAACCATATCTGATTGTGAGGACTCTAAATGCGAATTAGACGTTGGAAGGGAGCGTTGTTCATCTACTAATAGCGGTGGGAGCGATAGTGAAAGTTACATGATAAGGGGAGACCACTACCTAGGTCTTTCCTCCAGTAAGACTGAATCAGATGAAAACAATCGTCCATCAGACAATTTGATATCTTGTGGGGATGACAAAGTGGGTAGTAAAAATAACCATTCCAAAAGTGGTTCGAGTAAAAAGAATCGCCAAGGAAAGGCTGTAAGACTAAGCATAAATGCAAGGGAACGAAGGCGAATGCATGATCTTAATGATGCTCTTGATGAACTGAGAAGCGTCATCCCCTACGCTCATTCACCATCTGTAAGGAAACTTTCAAAAATTGCTACTCTTCTCTTGGCAAAAAATCACATTTTGATGCAAGCGAACGCTCTAGAGGAATTACGAAGGATTATCGCATACATGAACCAAACTGCGGGAATCCCTGTTCCGACTGCAGCAATTGCAGCTGCATACGAAGCACAAAATCCTTCAACCAACAGTGGTAGTGGAAGTGCCAATAATGGGAATAATTCTGGCACGTCGTTCCCCAGATTAACTGACTCAAGTGGCCCAAGAACATCTCCACCAATTATTTCACCATCGTCTAATCCTGTTACGTCTGGGGGAGAGAAGGCGAGGTCCCCTCTGGGTGTGTCTTATGGGACATCCCAGTCTCAAACTCAACATCGAAGTTCATTAAATAGTAACAACTTTAAGTGAGTCTAAAAGTGTAGTGAATCTGACATTTTTCTCGTGATGAAGAGGATAAAAAACGTTTTATTAGGAATAAACTTACTGATTAAATTAGTCTCTTTATTGCATCCATTTTTAAACGTAAAGTACTTGATCAATTTAGGTAGGTGATTCTAATTAATTTTGCCTTTTTGGATTAATCTGTACATTATAGTTCATTAGGATGAACAAAAATTAGAAATTAAAAAAATCATAAACCTTAAATTAGTATCTCAAATTAACCATCCGGCTTTTGTAACTCATGTCAGTTCATCTACGTATACTTTATAATTGTTATATTGATTTTATTTAATCCTAGAATAAAACTTTTTATTGAAGTGTGTGCGTAGTTTTTATAGATACTGCTGTACGTGTATATACTTCTATTGTAACATTTATCTACCGAGAAATTGTACTCCATGCAGCAACGCATAGCGATAATGGTTTTATTTGAGGGAAAAGCGCATAATAAAAATGATAATCTTGTTCTGTTCTCCTCCTAAGGATTCGTAAAAGCTGAAACGTGAGCGTTTAAATTATTCTAACACTAGCGAAGAAAGATAAAGAGGCAAGGCTGTGTCGGCCGATTCAATTACTTTATTCCTGCTATCAGCATAATAGGATCAGGGAGGATTGTCAGAAGAGACACGACCACTTTATTTCCTGATACATTTATCATATCATAAAGTATATACTTAGTCGTCGGAAGGGAAGAAGGGTGTCTAGAAAAATATAATCTTTTAACAACTTTGGACTGTTCTTTCTCTCTCTGCTCTGTTATGTCTTCACTGTAATAATAATATCTCCAATCATTATTAGCAGAGGTTTGATGCTTGGTACAAAATCCATTGCCAAAACAGGACATGGGTTTAAAAATTGTCCTTTGGATACAATTTTATAATTTTGATGACAGGAAGGTCACGGAAACAAACCTCGTGAATGAGATGAGACACGCTGCACGTACATTACGGTAGAACTAAATGTGTAGTTAATATCTAGATGTCTACATGGCAGGCAGGATTGGATTTGGTTTGGTTCGAGTAAAAGTCTTCAACTAAATCATAAATCTGTATTAGATTGCATTGGAGATTGAGTTATAATTTAATCATCTAAACACACTTGGATGGTCTGGATTCATTTCGGTTACATCTCCCTCATGAACATACTCAGCTGACTTTTCCATTCCAAGTGAAACTGACACCCTGGTAGTTTCTACAAACCCTATTTGTAACGCTAGACTTATTGTAATTTTTATTTTTCACGCTGAACGGTCGCAAACTTTTTCTCTTGGGAATAGAATCAGGTGCACTGGCATCGATGCTAGTCTGATAAAAACAAATTAAAAACTAACATGACTCGGGTGCTCTCTTTTAAGCCTAAATTCAAGTTAGAGGATTCAAAATAAGAATTGCTAGCTAAAGGGATTGCATTATTTAGTTTAAAAAAGTAAATAACCTGCCACTGAATGACTATGTCATTTCATTAAAACTCCGTCTAATCGAGAGTTCTTCATCTACCTCGTTAATCCCAAACCTGCTTGAAGAATAGCGTTTGCTTAACATAATTGCAAAATTAAGGGCCCTAATCACAGATTTAGATTGTCTTAATTCTGCTAATATAGACACCTTCAACTACCAAAAGGTAAAAAGGATAGAGGCTAAGGTTGGCAAACCTAAATCAAAACAGTTAAGACAAATGACGGGTGGATCGAATGTCTTTTGTGATCATTATATCGATGAGAACCAGTGATAGAGTGAATAACCGAGGATGATACAAAGATCCTTGTATTCCCACAGGGGATGTCAATCTTCCGAGACAAATAGATTTGATTTGGCTCCGCGGAGATTTCATTCTTTTCTCGACACCCTTCTTTACCCTAACTGATTTACGACCACGGCTCGTGTGTAGGCGATTCATTCGCAAATGCTTTCCTCGATTTGTCCAATTTTATATCTAAGTCACATCGCCAAGCCATGGCCATGCATCATCCTCGTTCCACGGAAAGTAGCTCATTCATTGCATATAAAATAAACAAGCATTTAGCCTGCATATTTATAAGTATTAAAGTTAGAATTTACTCGCCTTCAACCGTTTTTCTTTTGCTCAGGAAAAATGTAGCCTCAACTTAAATTTTACTTGGCGATTAGGATGAGAGGTGAAAAGTGATTCCCCTCTGGGAAGTTAACTAGTAAAAGATCATTCGGTAGCTTGGTGATTTGATTGTATGCATCAAAGAACTATTAAGGAGGGTGATGGGAGTCTGTCTGTGTAAATACCTCCGATTATTCACGGAACGAAGTGTAACTAATAGGGCAGATAGGACACTGGGGAAAGGGTGGAGAATGGAGAAAGTGTTGGATAGAAAAGACAACTTTCCTGCCCTCATGAATATCTTTCAGTACCTTTGAGTAGTTTAGTCTAGCTTGGCTACTGATCATCATGCTAACTCAATTGTACGAACCGAAAAACGGGGGGAAAGTGCCTTAGTAGTGTGCTTTTGTGGTAAGTCTAGCTTGAGTCGCGACTTTATGTCAGGGTGAACAAAGTTGATGATATTTGTTCCAGGAAGGAAGATACTACTGAACCGTATCGATGAATACTAAATTAGGCGTGCGAGGTTTCCCCTCCAATCCTCTTTGTATTGTCGTTGTACTTGTGACCGAGCCAGCTAGCGTTTTGAGTATTCAAGTGCCGGAAATGTTAGGTTTGGGCTTTGATTGAATGAGTGTATGGAAAGATTTGTACAAAATACACACACTTAACGTTTAGAAGAAGATCAATGTGTGGAAATACGTATCGGGGTCTGGAATGATGATAGCGAACCGTAATAAAGATGATGAATGCTGGACAAGTTTTGGTTTTGAGGGTGCATAATCATAACGAGGAGATGTCGGGAATTATTTTATTACTTCTCATAACATTACTTACTTACTAGTGGGAGTGCTTTCTCATATTTCTATCTGAACTTTTATTTGACGGATATTTATAGCCAAATAACCTAAACTTACATTCTTATTTCTTACAGCTATGGATTCATTTCAAAGCGACTAAATTTTCTCATATCTAGGAACCGAAAAGTACAGTTTCCTAATGATGAGACTGGTAATTTTTAAAGGAAACCCCCTGCAACAGTATTAAAATAAGAAGGATCAACAGATAAATAGTACTACTGACTGGTAGGTTTTCGACTGTTTGAATAAAGGGAACGATGCATAATATATACCTTCAGCTAAAATCGACCAGTAAAGGTTATAAAATGAGTCTACGGAATTTAACATCTCGGCTCTTTAAATACAGTTCTTTTTTCTGAGCTCAGAATTGTATTGATTTCAATACTTTCTCGCCGTTATAAATTAACAGAGCAAATCAAAAGTTTTGAAATGGAAACAAAATCACTTTCATTTATGAGGATTCTCTTCAGACAATTATTGTAATAGCGGAGAGGGGAAATGCTTCTAGTAATAAATCATCCACATCCTATTATCCTTACATCTCTTTATTACAAACTGTCCCCATGTCAGTAATGAAAACTGTAATTTGAGATAGCGCAAATCCATCCACTTAACTTTATGTATACGAGTCACGAGTACTTACTACACAGTAGAAGATCAAGTTCTAGCAAGAGGTATTTAGTTAAAAACCTCCTTGGTGCAGCTAATTGAGCCTGTCTAAGCCTTACTTCCTAGTGCTTTCCGAAAAGATGGTGGGGGCCCCACACCCATTTTCGTACACACTACTTCCAAGTCCCTTACACTTATAACAACTAATGGCTTTTTGTTATGGAACGCATTACCTACTGAAATTATGACTTGTCCTTCGCTAGTGATATTTCAACAAAAATTGAGAACCCATATTTTATCTTCATAATTGCATGTAAAACTGACTTAATCTTAATCTCATGAATAATATTTTGAAGAGTTAAGTGCTTTTCTTATGAATATCAGTTATCATAATCATATCATTCGTCAAAAGTATAAATACATAAATACTGATAATTCTATTCTTGTGGTGCCATTTGTTTTTACCAATGACTAATCAATTGTATTTAATGCCAATTACCCAACGAATGTTCAGCGTGAACTTCTACTATAACATTAAGATTCACTTTATTTTTGTATCCTCATAGCGTAACTACCCACCAAGTGGGAAGCTTTGTTGAAATGAATGAATGAATAAATAAATAAATAAATAAATAACAATAGATTGATGCATATCTTCTATTCATAAATGGTAAGAAATGTATAGAAAAGTAGTTTTTCAGGGTTTCGACTTGGTTTTTGATCCCCACGGGCTGTAAAACTTAGATTAAAAAATAATTAAATAAAGGTACCTTAAATTGACAACTTTTAAACAAAACTCCAAAAATCAGTTTTTGAGATTTTTACCCGTGGAGGTAGCTTGACCCGCATGGGTAGTCAACATTTCGTCTGATTGCAATCGGAATTCAATAGAGCTCTTCCTTTTTCCATAACAAATGCAGATACAAAAGTTGGAAGACCTAGCCTATTTGAGTTATCGTGCGGACAGACAGACGGACACCCGGCCTCTGTGGTTACATAAGCCTTAGACAGGCTAAAACGTTATGATACTTTTTAGTAAATTATCTTGTGGTTGCTGATGAGTAGCTTCACATCAATAGTGGTTACCGCAGAGGGTGTGTTTATTATCCCTAGTTTTCTTAGTTGTTTTAGCAGAAAGTTCACTGCTAAAATAAAGGAGAATTTTAAAAAAATTATAGAGCTTGCGTAACTGTCCAGTGTAAGTTTGAAAAATGAAAAGCCATACAAATTTCAAGGCAATTAAATTTACAAGAATGAAAAATGCAAGCAGTTTACAACTAAATTCTGAAAAGGCAACACTCATTATTTGTTAGCACCACCCTCTGTTGTACGCTTGAGACCAATTATTTCTCTTGAGATATGCATTGCTGGTTGAAAGTGACTTTAAACATTAAAGTAAACCATCATGAGAGGGCACACACATTCTTAACGGTAGACGTTCAGCAACTGAGTCAATGGATGCATGAAACATGTCTGGAAGAAAGTCAAACATGCAGTAGAATAGGTAGTTATGCGGTGTGTGGTAATTAAATGTAGTACCTTAAGTAATTGTATTTTATTGCAATTGCTGAAGTTGAGTCCCCACTTGGGCTCGCTGCTTTCACTCAGAAACATTCATATTTAATGCTAAACACGAGTTGCCCAAAAATTGGCGTTTATCTTACCATGTCTCGTGAGATTAGACGTATTTTGACCTTCTTATACTTCGATCTCTAGTCAGTAGTCAGTTTGGAACCGCAAATCTCAGATGAGACATTTTAAAAACGAATTATTATTTTTCAGCCCGACTGTTTTCATGCTTTTTTAACAAACATTTACAGATTTTTCCGATAACTAGTTGCATGATTTATTCAAAAGCTGTATCATAATTAGCAAATACTGTAAACTAAATAAGTTGTATTTCTAAAAATTAGAAGAAATGTTGTTCTCCGCATATTTATCTTAATTATTTGCAAAATGTTTGGATTATCGGACAGATACAGAAACGGATTAATC
Organism: Hydroisotoma schaefferi; assembly: GCA_034682405.1. Taxonomy (NCBI): domain Eukaryota; kingdom Metazoa; phylum Arthropoda; class Collembola; order Entomobryomorpha; family Isotomidae; genus Hydroisotoma; species Hydroisotoma schaefferi. Next base: position 110,670 of record JAQFZX010000027.1, on the reverse strand, counting down.
TGGCCAAAGAATGTGGCTGTAGTTTGGCATCAAAATCTTTTATAGAAACTCTGTTACTTCATTACGTATGCGTTTTAACCCGTTTCAAAATTATGTATATAATAATTAGAGCTATTGTAGAACCCTGGAAAAGTACCTTCCAATCCATGTCCTGTCTATTAATGAAGTCCGTTGCAGCTAAGAGGAGTTCAAATCATTGCCTTAAAAAAGACACGATCCATGCATAACACAAATGACACTGACGCATCTCTGTAACTCTGAAGAGTGGATCATCAGAAATATTTTCATTGTCTGACTTCAATGTTCACCTTTGACATGAGGTTGATAAAGGAAGCCCAGGTGCCAAGCTCAACTCATCCCTCCGTCAGATCTATTCCTTACATTGCTCTCTTCTTGACTTATATCTTGCAGCTAAAATATTTATTTTCTACTAAAACGAAATGATGTTATTTTTATTTTTTATTTTATTGTAAGACATGATCATTCAGATGGAGATGGTTAAATGGATAAATCAAGGTTTCTTGTGTCAGAGATGTTCATGAAAAAGTATGAGAGTGCAATAAAAATGTATTGTTAAAGGAGGGATAGAAATACTTGGCCCAGCTGGGGATCATCATTTCTTAACAAACTGTCACTTAAGTCACTTGCATCAACCCTCCAATTTCTGAGCTCCATTGTTGGAATTTTCAGGCACATCTTCTTTCAACCATCTTTACTTCTTGTATACCTTATCCAGAGAGTACGAACGAAGACCAAGACAGGCGAATGGGAAATTAGATGGATCAGGGATAAAAAGGTCAGAAAGTCTGAATTAAATCCCTTCAGAGCCTGCAAGTTCTATTCTGCATTTACATCAAGTTCAAGTAGATGCTCACATCTAAATTTCGTTCTCGGTCCCAACCCAGTACATTGAATTTAAGGGATTTTACAGATCAAGTTAAAAATGCATGTGTAATGTTATAAAAACGAAGCCGTGTACTACTTATACTAATGGTGATGGTGGTAGACAGATGTATGTAATAGCGGAGGTGAGAGGTGGCCATGCAAGAATGAGTTAATGAGTTTAATGTCGGGTTTGCATTCTTTATGACATTATCGTAATCCAGAATTTATTATTATAATTAATTTATAAAAACTTTGCGGTAGCTAATACACTAATAAGTCGTTTAATTCGTGGCTATATGTCAGATAATTAAGGAACATATGATAGAATCAATTAATATGTCTCAGTCTTCTTGATATAGAAAATTATACAAGTCTAAATAAATCTTTCTTTTTTTGAAATTGCATTTTATAGCTATTAGGTTTATGTAGTTTCTCATGTTGTATCATAAGCAGCTTCTTGAAAGTGGAGTTACTACATTTACTTACATTATACTACAGTTTCTAAAAGTTCACTTTTCAGCTCTCTTCTAGCCCCATCAGGAGATGTTTCTTTCAAGTAACGTTCTAACTTTTGAGAAAATAGTAAATTGCTATTCCTAGTAGTAGCATCTTTGTACTGAGAAGTTGAAGGAGTTTTAAGGTTGGATACCTGTGAAGGGTGTTGTTTCTGCTTTGGTGGAGGCTGAAACTTCTTCATGTAAAACACTGGAACCTTACCACTGTGTTTAGTAATTCCTGATCGTACCTCATTTCTACTTTGCGCAGATTTGGGTCTCGGGCGGAGACAATTATCTCGACCACTTGCTCCTTTAAGTGCTTTTCTACAGAAGACCCCTTGCTGAGACTGGGGTTTACATTTGTCGAATAGAAATGGGGAAAAGCTAGGATGAACCTCATCTGGCAGTCGAAGATCATTCATCATGAGCCAAGCCTTTACATATTCCAAGCTAGTGAACTCCTTGCAACTTTCCTTGTTACTGGCTGTCGTTGAAATGACTTTAGCAGGGGTAATAAAATGACTAAAATTGTACCTAACAGGTAAATTGGCATAAGTGACACTTTGTGCTGTGGATAAATGGGTAGAAATGGATAGCTGGTCGCCCTCTTCTTCATCATGAGCGTTACACGTGAACTCGGTGTCAGTTGGATACTCTGTTGTGTCTGAGGTGGCTCGTGGGTACTGAAAAGAGGAATATGGGATGTATAGGGATGACTTTTGATTATTTTGGGAATGGTAAGAGTTGGGCTGTGTAAAAGTCTTTGCTATGCAATCAGTTAAGAGAGGGTCATGATTTTGTAAACATTTGGCACACAACACTTTAAGCTTTTTCCCATAATGGAAAATAGGGGTTGAATGAGGTCTGTTGTGTTCTGCACATCTCTCCATCCTACTTTGGGTTGGCTCACCCTCACAGATTAAAATCCCATATGCGTCCTCAATTAACTTTTCGTAAATGTTGTTGTCACTTGCTCGAAAGCATTGATCATCTCCTGGGTTCAGGCACCTGCCAACATTTTGAGCCGATCTCCCGATCAGATTATCCTTTGGACTACTTAGGAGCTTTGTTGACGCTTTTCTAATCTGTAGTGGACTTCGATGATGCACCTCGTATACTTTTTTTGGTCCTTCAGGTGATAAGGATTTAGGAGATTTCTCATACTCTTCAATTTTTACCAACTCCCTCCTAAGACGATGGCTCATTGTGGAAATGTCAGCTTTAGGAATAGGATTGGTAGATTTTTCTTGAAGATAGGACTGATTATTTGGTGGCGGTTCGGATATAGTGTAGGTATTACGACTGCTACTAGAGCCCCAAGTATTTTCATTGGATTTTGCCAGCGTTTCCGAATCTTGAGGTGGAGTGAGAGACCCAACTCTTCCAGCATTGGTCTTCTATATGAAGTAAATCCCAAATTTTAACGGCCATTTTTTAAATAAATGATTACGTTGCTGACTAGTGAGTTAAAATGGAAATTTCACGCAAAGTGAGTTTTTTTTCGTAAAAGTCAATTCAGTTTGACGAAGCTAATAGAATACTGCGTTTTTATGCGTCTGTTTCGTACACTCAAATAGTCATCATCACTTCATCATGCATTCTATTTTATGCTTCGACGAAGTGTTAAACAATGGAAACATAGAATAAGTAATAGAGAGAAATGTTCAAAGAATGGAATGCTAACACAGAAAATCTCTTAAAGTTTCGTTAGACCCACCCTTTAGCCCGCATACTATATTTTACAATTTGGGTTACAAATGGTGAAGAAAGGCATGAAATATGAGGGTCAGTACAATACTCTTGACATGACCAATTTTTCAATGATAAGTAACTTGTAAAAAATGAAATCCAAACTCACCAAGCAATCAAAGTTGGTTACACCCGTGCTCATTTTGTTCACGGTCATCATCAAAGTCTCATCAATCCTCTCGTAATTATTGGTAACAACAGTGGACTGTTGTAAAACAGATGAATGCACACCCCCAAAATCTACCTCAGAATTTCCATTTTTGTAGTTTTTGTAAAAGCACAGATTTAAAGACGGTGAAGCGATGCTCATTTGTTCATTGTTCAACATTATGGCTGACGCATCTGTAGCAGTTTCATTGCTTTCAACTCCAACATACTTTCCTCCGTAAGTTGAATGGTCAACGACCGGTAACCCTTGACTTTGCAGATAAGATTCTTCAGACTGGCTCGTATCTCTTTGGTTCAACAAATGGATGAAATGCATAGGTAGTTTTTTCCAGGTAGGAATTATCAATAGTAGAAGTAATCCACATATAAGACAAGTTCCACTCAGAACAGTGTAAAATACTAAGGTTTGACAATGCAAATGAAACAAAACCACTGTCACGTTTTCCACGAGTACCAGAAAAACAGGAACGGAGAGTGAGCGCAAATGAATGCTGCCGAAGATACTGAGATTAACGTCCCAAAACAGCATGTACGTCCTAGCTAAACTAGTCATACAGAAAGAAAAAGATGATGGTCCATCTCCATCAGCTTTACGTTCATGGCTCATGCCCACCCCGAAACACTTCATGTCACCGGTTTCACGGAAAGAATTGTGAGATTTTGAACTGCCAAAAAAATTATCTAACATTATCCCCCAAATGTGGGTCACGACAAGATGTCCAAAGATAACTAATATCGACCAGTATTTGAGCAGAAATATCATCAGTCCTGTGGCTACTATGCGACTTATCAGTAAAAGAATCCGACTACATATATTTACTTCTATTGACATAAAACCTTTCCAATTGTTATCATGATCACAATTACCACACGGATGGTGGGTATTAATTTTCGGCTTGATGAGCGAAGGAAGTATTAAAGATATTATTGCACTTATAACTTCTCCAGCAACGATCCAAGTGATGAAAGAGTCAAAACCCTATACAAATTTATTACCGACTTTATATTTTAGTTTATCAAAAAATCAAAGCAAGTAAAAAAGATCCAACCTTAAAGTTCTTTAAAAAAAACTTTATCCTACCCACCTGCAAAGGTGTGATGAGACAAACAAGGTGAATCACCACCAGGGGAAACGCTTGGACGTAAATCTGTAGCGTTCGTAACTTAAAGAATTCATCTACATCGGTTTTATCATAAGCCAATGCTATCTTGAGATAGCGCCATAAGAGGCCTGGAAAGAATTCCAAGCAATTAACAATACTACATCTTGGGATGAACCAACAATAATTTACATTTTATGACCCTTACCTAGAAGTAAAATATGCATCAAATAACACAAAAGTTGACCGCACAATCTGCCCGAGAAGTCCATTCCTCTTAGAGTCCATATAATACTTAAAACTGTCACCAACAAGGATGAGATGAGCCAACTCGCAAGTAAAATCCATAACCAGTTTGATGTCAAAGAGATATAGGAGGACCGATAGCAGTTTACTATCAGGAGGATCTAGAGAACATGACACAAATTTCTACGTTAAAATCCCAACCAAACCAATTGTTGTATTTCATGTACAAAATGCCAAGGTAAAACTACTCACGTTTGTGTGAAAACAAAGCTTACTACTACTACAGAAACCGATCTTTGGTGTTATGTACGCATAATTTTATCCCCTCGTCAGAGAATAGTGAAACTGCAGGCATTGTTTTGCTATTTATAATAAGTTATCCTCCAAGAATCATTTTCATACCTGTACAATTGCCTCAGTAAGGTAAGCCACCATAAGGATTGTGGCGATTGTGAAGTCTTCTCTGGTAGTGTGATCGTCACAAGGCACCTCATCACTGGACTTGTCTGAACCATGCGAGGGACCCGTTTCCATGTTTAGGGATGTTGTTGATAAGTCCATTGCAGAATGGAAATGGACGATGTTGCATATTAAGTTGCTTCTTTTATCTGAAAAGTCAGAAGGACAATGGATTTGGCTTTATAAAGTATATGCTAATTTCAGGCTAATGTAAGGTGCAACTTTCCTTTATAAAAGCTTTTACCCCGTTTTATTACAATTTTACATGCACAATTCAAGGTAGACACTGAAAACTGTCACTGGACAAGGCTTTATGATCCTAGTCCTTAACCGTCTACATGTATGAAGTAAAGTAGTGAGTTTGTACCTTCACCCACTGCACTGGTTGTCTCCTCAAATCTAATCCTAACCTTAATTTTATTTCTCTTACAATACAACACTGAGTCTAGTCTCCTTTTACTTGTATGTAAATAAAACGAACACAACCAGGGGGTCAAAAATTGTCTACAAAAGTCATATTGGGCGACGAGCGATGGCTGGACACATTTTATTGTGCCTAGACCTCCTGCAGATTTCTTGAAATTGTTTCTTCATTTTAATTTACTTCATGTACGTGAGTCCGCTGAGTTTATGTCGACTAGAATAAATAGTAACAAAAGGTAAGCTTTGCGTCTTAAGCATAACCAGCAGAAAACAAATGACGTTATGTAAATTTTAAAAAAACACTCCAGATTAAATCATCGAAAGTTTAAGTGTAGTGGCTGTGGAATTTCATTATACCACTAAAACTTACAGATCATTTTCATCATATTTTAGCTTAAAATTCATGCAAATGAAACAATTCTTTAAAGTGAAGAGGTTCTTCACACTTGTTCGTCAGTTTTGTGGGTTAAAACAAATTCCTCAACCCAGTATCCTTTTGGTCTAAAATCTTTCTACTGCACTATTTAAAAGGATATACCTAGCATTATATTCTATTCCATCTTTGACTTGAGACGTCTACGATAATTATAACACGGAACCTGGATTATCTTTTAAAGTTCTAAAATTTTATTACAAGTAGTTACACTTGCCTAATTTTTATTGTCTTATCTATAAGGGCTTGAATTCTGACTGAAGCTTGTTTCTTTCGTTCTACTTGATTAGTTTATTGCTAATGTGAAACGTGGGACTAAAAACATTTTATATGATTTCTGTTAAACTACTTTGCTTTAAACAATCATAGCAAGCATTTACGTATCCACACATGCATGGCATTTGGTTAATATAGAAACCTTTTTAGTAGTTAAAATACCAAAAAGAGGAAAGCCTCCTTCCTTAGTCTAGTTATATCTCAACTCGGCACTTCAGCTTAGAAAAAGAACCAACTAACTTCGGAATGATAAGGAAAGATCTTTGGTTGAATACACGTTGCTTTACTGTGTTTATTTCCAAATTCCTTAGAAATTATAGCAGGGATGTCTATCTAGTACTGCAATAAAAAGTAACTCGTAAATTGGGTATTGTGCACCCAGAGAACGATAATGATACAATGGGTTGGGCCGGGTTGTCATGCAATAGAAAAGAATGAAAGTCACAAGTAACACCAATTTGACATGATTTACAACCCCGTTACGATACGGGTGACTATGAAGATCTAGTATAGGAGTTAGAACTGGAAGTGAACTTCCCTTTTAAATGTAACTTTATGTCCTTGACTCCGGTCTTTCTTCGCGTCGGGTTCATAAAATGAGATTTTTAAGAGTCCAACATCGCCAGAACCAAGCTTTACTCAAGTATAGTTTACGAATTTTATGAACTCTCATTAAAATCTCGGCTCTATTACACAATCTGCCCACTTTTATACTAGAAAATATTTAATGCTTTCTGTCTGCTACTAATGAAAAAATATAAACTCATTCTTCGAAGTTAGAATCAACATTCTTCTCAATATTGGAACTTAAACTTCCGTCTAACGAATAAAAATTTAATATTCATACTCTTCTAATTTCATCCACCTTCACCAAGAGAAGAACGATGCTGAACTTTCAAGTTATAAGTTATTTATGCCAACAAGCAAAGCCAACAAAACTTAATGAACACGCACATTTGCACACATACAAAGAAAGAAAGCATTTCGCTAGTACGTACGTGTACGCTTTTTAAGGTTAAATGTCTACTACCGCAGTTTAGACCGTTCCTTTACTACATTAAGAGGTAGTTCAAACGCCCATTATTGCTCTACCGATCCGACAATCGATCGAGAGAGAAGGCAAAGATTTTCAACCCTGGATTATCATAAGTCGACGAACAAGCAAAGTAATTGTGTACGGAGCAGGTTATATAAGCAAAGAAGAATAGATGAATTCACATTCAGTTCATAATGGTTTTTTAAAAGGATACGGAGTGCGTATTTTGATTAAACTAACTAGTTTTATAGCGTCGTTTTATTCAACCAAGTAAATAAGAAACAGCGATTAATCCTCCACTTCAGAGTGTGTTGTGAGTTTTTTGTCAACAAAATACCCATTGTCATTCTTCTCTCGCTCATCCCGGTTCTTGGACGCTTGGGGGCTAATCTGCAATGGAATTCACATCCCATTCGACTAGCCTGTACACCAGATTATATCTCCTGTAAGGTATCCGAACGTCGGTATTATGTTTACACACATCCTGTAAAACTACTAATGCCATTACAAACATGTACGAAAGAGGATTCTGCTGTAGGGCCAAGCACACACCCTTCAATTCAAATCATTGGCAAGGCTAACTCTCTCCGTGTTCAACATTGTGTCTTTGTAAAGAACAATTTTAAGCCAGAAGAACACGTCTACGACACCTCATTATTTCTATATCTATATGCTTTAAATAATTCAGTCTATTCATTCCTCATTCTTAAACTACAAAAATAAATCTTCAGACGTGGAAAGTATACTTTAGGAACAATAAGTACTTTATTGGCATTCATCCCCTATATTATACCCACCCTCTTTGGCTAGTATTTTCATAGTACAGTGATAAATATGATACAAAGTCAGTCAGGAAATCTACAAGTATGATTGCTGAAGCTAATGGGTATATATTAATAAAATACCATTAAATGAAACAGTTACAGGTAATAAAATAATTGAACTTTTCCATTGCTACTACAGCTCATGTTTTTGAGTCATTGGAATTTGGAATGCATTTGGAAATTAAATTAGTTGCAGCAATATCATTTTAGAAGTGATGGGAATCGCTATAGGATAGTATCTGCTTCTGATTCGGATGAGGAATCTTCTCCGATGATGTAAAGTTGCTTGGTTGAATGCTCTTTTGCACAGCTAGAATGAATTCAAGATGAGATTTCAGTCATTTCCATCACAGAGACGATTGATGAGCTACTCAAGTTTGAGATGTTAGTAGTCGAGTCAGTGGAAAATTCATTAGCTGTTACGCTGTGAGCATGGCTTGATGAGCTGACAGGACACTCGTAAACTGATGGATGATGGCATTGAAACCAGGAACTAGCCCGTCCAAGTATTGGTCGACCAAATGAACCGTCGTTTTATTTATTTAGCGCAAAAAAAATCATAGCGTTACTTTGAATCTTTAAATAACGCAGCGCACCTACGGCCTACCTTCGTTATACGTTCTACCTCTATAATTAGCAGGGGATACTACAAAAAGATAATAGTGAAGCTGAAGCGAAACAAAAAATATGAGATACTTACGTTAAATCCATGCGGCTCCTGGTCTTCTGCCGGCTTATTTTTAGTCCTTTACTTTTGTTATTCACGAAATATCGATACTTCAAAGTTACAAGTTAGAGTCAGCAAGCTTTAAAAACAATTTAACGGCCTTTAAGGTCATTTGAGACTGTTTTAGTCGACCGTTCAACGTAAACGGGGTGAAATGAATCCACGATTAGATACAAGAAATCGTTCCTTGTCGTCAGTAAGTATTGAGATTTAACAAGATAAACTTAGAGATAACTCACAAATTGGTAACGAAAAAATCTGCAAGTTTGTTCAATATAAAATCCATGAACGATGTTATACTTTGAGACACAAATGCACAATCGGAATTTGATCCACTGACATTTCGGCAAAGAACTGTTGGAGACGAATCTTTGAGAACTTTTCCCTCTCGTTAGAATTCATATTATAACTTGCCAAGGCAGAATCCGTATTCGTGGATACTTCTTCCTCATACTTTTACTTGACTTTGGCTTAACCCTAGTTGAAGAAGTTCCAAGGAAAGATAACAAAATAATGTTTACCTCGCAGTGGTTGCGAGAGATTATGGTCTGACCACAAGATTAAGTGCTTGTACTTAAGGATGATGGGTCTCGCTGGATGTTTTGGTTTAGCCAGTTTGTTATCCCTGCTGGGACAGCGACAGGGTATTGAAGAAAAGGAACATAACATTCATTTAATAAGTAACTCTACTAAGAACTGGGGGGATGGATAGTTTCACTGAGTCTCATCAGTAACTTCTTCTCAACAGAATCTCTTCTTCATACTACCCAACAATGTAGAAAATATGCGTTAGTCAACTTGTTTCTCGAAAGCCCCTCTTTTATTACATTATCTCTTTACTGCTACTCTTACTACAACTAACTACGGCTTGGACATTGTCTGCCTGCAGCAAGCCTGTTAGTCACACACACACAATCAGTTAGGATTTTTACACTTTAAAAGAAAGTATTTGTAAAGATTATGTTACATACAGTTGGTTTTTGTATGTTATGTGATGCATTGTTGTGGACGGGGGGAGACAAAGCCTCAAGCATGGCATGTGCCCATATCATCCACAAACTTGGTCGTAAAAAGGCCGATGGGCACCGCGGAAATAGTTTTGGTCCTTGGTCCTCTCCAAGAGTTTTTTATGCTTATGATTTTGTTGCCTTACCCTATCTTTGGGATGCTCAGGTTGGAAAAGGCTGTTCTGAGACTTTAGAATGCTTTAATAGCAGTACATATTTGAGTAGCAGTTAAAGAAACTCTCCAAGAACCGAGGTCCCATTCTCTCTTCTCAGTTTTGTATAAAAAAAATCACTCACCCCCATCCGATTCAATGCAAATGCCATCCTTTTGTTGAACGGGGATGATTAATATTATCCACCCTTCATCGCTATTCATCCTGTTACAGATGACTTTCTTCATTTACTTTGACTTTCGGAAAGTCATTTGCATAGATTCTTATTTTGATAATAATGTTTCCTATCATGCATTAAAAGGATCCTGGTCATACCCGCCCAGGACCAGTGATAAATTAAATAACGCTTGTTTGTTAAAAAACGGCAAGCAAGCTAGTTAGTGGGTTGTATGGAACTTGAAGACATTCTGCGATAAAATAATTTACCTTTAAAATGTGTATATTAAATCAATTATAAAAATAACAACGAGACATATCCTAAAAGCCACAGATTTAGAAAAAAAACCATGTCATAAACGCAATAAAAAACAAACGGACACACAAACGAAATTAAACACTGATATAGATTAGATAAAAGCTACAAAAATGAGACAATTACAAAACAATTTGAGACAAGATGAGGCAAAATGAGATCACCAACTATACTTTTTGAGAAATGTGACATTTTATATAAAAAAAAAAGTAGTAGGAATAATCCATTAACTGCAAAAGGTACAAAAGTGCCCTCTATGTTGTGAAATCCGTATGGATATTGAGGACTTTTCAACCAGCCCCAGTAGCATTGAGTGAAGGAAGCACTGGATTCAACTGCAGCCGGAATTCACGGCGTGTCAGAATATTTCTGAGTGAAATCTAGAATTGTAAATTGTAAATTTTTGGAAAAAAGTTGAGTGAATTTGCTAGAAAAAAAATAAGGTTTTAAGATGACAGAAAGTAGTACATCAATCCTGGCCGAGTATGATCTGACGAGCAAGGTTTCCCAAAATCTGGATCGACATTTGGTTGCTCCGTTGTTGGAATATTTGGCTGGACAGAATGTATGTTAATTTTTGGTAAATTTTTGAAAGGAGTTTTGATAGAGTTTTGTTTGATTGAAATTGTATTGGATATTATTAGATTTACCATCAGCAAGAAGTTCTCCAGTCGAAGTTAGATCTGCTGAGCGAAACGAAGATGGTGGATTATGCTATCGATGTTTTCAAAAAGTTGCATCCGGACAAAGAAGTTCCATCGGTAATTAATTAATTGTGATTGTGATTGTTTGTGGATTTTGACGGTTATCGGTTTTATGGATAAGCCATTTGTAGCTTTAAGCATGCATTTTAAGGAGTATGAAGGAAGGTTTTTGTTGTGGTTAGTTTATCAAAGATTTGGTGTTGTTTTGTAGAAGTTCATGGATAAAAGGAGTAAAGTGGTTGAAGAATATAAATCGGTTCAAGAAAGCTCCAAGGCGGTGACTGCCATTTTGGAGAGCAGCGATTTGGCTGAGCAGATTTCTAACTCGAGAGACTACCGACAGTTGGTCGAGTATCTTGGGAAGGCTCATGATGTAAGGGGTTTTCGAATTAGAATTAGGGGTTGATGTTTTTTGAGTTGGTTTTTTTATTTGGGTTGTTTAATTTATTTGCAGTTCAAACCGGAAATGATTGATTCTATCTATGACTTTGCTAAATTGTATTATGAGTGTGGAGACTACTCTACTGCATCTCAATATCTCAACTTGCATAACGAATTGGTCCCTAGTACTGACAAGGTTGGTTACTATATCATTTTAGTTTGTCTTGTTGTAATTATTTTTGCAGTTGATAATTGCAGCGGTTGAATTTGCCGTGTTAGTTGGACTTGGATTGTGGTTAATCATTGGTATTTTTATTTTATTTCAGAACTATTTAAGTGGGCTGTGGGGTAAACTTGCCTGCAACATCTTACTTCACCAGTGGGATTATGGAATGGAAGATTTTGAGAAGTTAAAAACTTTTATTGATGAAGACCCGTTCAGAAACGCACTTCAGGTATTTTCAGACGGTTGTATTGTTTTGTATTTATTGATGTAGAGGTTTTTAGGATTTTTAACATTTTTTATGTCTAAATTACACAGACTCTTCAGCAAAGAACTTGGCTGCTTCACTGGGGTCTGTATTTATATTCAAATCACGCAAAAGGATGGGACTTTCTTCTCGATCTGCTTTCCAACAATGCAAAGTATTTGAATGTTATTCAAACTACCTGTCCCCACATTCTTCGTTATTGGGCGACTGCGGTTATAATTAGTAAACATAGCCGACACTCAAGTTCAATGAAAGAACTTGTTGCAGTTATTCAGCAAGTAAAAAAACATAATCATTAGGAGTATTCGTTTAATTTGGATTACAGTGATTATTATTGTAAGAATTGTAGTTCCAGTTTTTACAAGATACAATTGACTGACTTTACCGTTTTTGTCTCTAATAGGAATCTTACACATACAAAGATCCTGTGACCGAATTTGTTAAGTGCTTGCATGTCAATTTCGATTTTGATGGGGCTCAAAGGAAATTGAAAGAGTGTGAATTGGTGTTGTCCAATGATTTTTTCCTAATCAACTGCTACAGTGACTTCATTGACCATGCTCGGCTAATGATTTTTGAAACCTTTTGTCGAATCCATCAATGTATCAGTATTGGGTAAGCAATCGTATTTAATTTATTTAGGAATTAATTAATATTTACGTTCTTAAGATTTCTCTCTTTCTTAAAGGATGTTGGCTGAAAAATTGGATATGACTACGGATGAAGCTGAGAGATGGATCGTCAACTTGATCCGAAATGCTCGTTTAGATGCAAAATTGGACTCTAAACTTGGACATGTAGTGATGGGCGTTCATGCTGTGTCACCGTATCAGCAAATCATCGCAAAGACAGAGTTCTTAAATATGAGGAGCCAAGTATTGGCGAATTCTGTTTCCAGAAAGCTCGGCGCCGATAAGTCTTATCAGATTTTCTAATTTCGTATGATATGTTTTGTATCTTAAATTGTTTCTATATGAGATACTTTGAAATAAATCTTAATATCTTAATATAGTTTTGAAGTAACATCTGTTCTATTCAGATTGAGAGAACGATTGTTTTGTAAACGACGTACAATAGCTTTTTTTTTTATAAACGTATAGAAAAAGTGATTGGCCGGTCGGGTGCCGACCGATGAAGGTTTAAAATTCCAGTATTGCTTTTAGTATTTATTAATACACGATTCATGAAATATTTTTCTATAAAATATTCATAAGATATGTAAACCGTATCATGATCCTTTCTAGCACCTTATTAGTTGCGATTAAAACACTATAAAGATTTATGGGCAACAACTTTTCTCGATCTCGTCCTCGTCTCTTGTCTGGAATTCGTATACTCGAACCACATAATATTTGGTATCAATGTCGTGTCTCGGAGCAGCAAGAACTCGCTAATAGGCCTGTAATTATAGGTTCACAAGGTTGTAGTCTCATCCTAATTATCTTATTAGTAATAAGATAATAATTTAAAATTTTCTCACCATGCTGCGATGTCTTGAAATCTCGGGGTGAAAACAGCTTCCGTTAGTATATACCAGAAGGTAGCAAAAGAGGTTCCCACCACAGCGCCCCAAAATATCTGACCCCAGGTGTGGTACATTAAATAAATTCTGCAAAAAGAGAATCTTATATGAAAACTACAGATGTGTACTCTTCGTGACTGGATGAGTAGACTTGTGTTCTCACACTTCCGACGGGAACTTCAGAAATTTCTCAGCACGGACAACACAAGCACCTTTTAAAATTTTGAAGGACATGTTAATTAATTGCGTAAAATACCTACCTGCTATAAGTCACAAAAGCTGCGGTAGCAACGGCTGTCAAAATTATTCCAAGTTTATGCAACTGAAAACTGATCCCTTTGCCTGGATATCGATGTAGTCTAAAGTACAAATTACAATTTAAACGTCACTTAATTACTCTCAGTACTACTCGTAGTAAAGGGCTGCCTATGACTTACCGGAAAATAGTAAAGTATACAGAATACATTGCGAAAAACCACATAAGTTGCGAATGTGACGACGGCATACCGAATTCCGTATAATTAGTCTTTCTTCGCAAAGGTCTAGCCTCTCTTATGGTATATTTCAGTACCATGTTCAGGCCTTCATTTAACAGTAATCCCATGAAAAATGTGATCTACCCAAAATAAAAATAAAACATAAAATACTCATTCCTTTTTCACCATACTAAATTTATTAAATCCTAACTTTACTTTACCGTATGTAGATCTCTACGGAACAGGATTAGTGTAATAAAGCCACAAATAATAGCCATAGGCATCAAACTGGATAACGCCAAGACTTTTCCAAATAAATCCCCTACAACAATTGATAAGATGTCATCAAAACCCTTGACCGTTTACATCATTTCCTAATAATAAATGCGAACCTTTGGGGTATTCCACATGAGTCAGGGAGAATGGGGTCCAATCCACTTCCAGTGGGTCTACCGTATAGTTAAGGTCCATTCCGTTAAACTATACCAAAATTCCAATAAAAATCATATTAAATCCTCATTTCTACTTTCCAATTCCCAGATATCCTTCCTCACGTATTCTCAAGAAAAAGAGCTACAAAATATGTTAAGGTAGGATCAAGATTCAATTCAAGATTACTTTTTCTTGCCAAGTGTCCTACTACACAGACAGATTTAGATGGAATGGACTCAATCCCGATTCCTAGTACCAGATTACCAGATACCAACCAGATACCCTTACAAATGCTGGAAAGCAGTTAAATACCAGAATTCAGCTAAATTATAACTATTTACTAACAAACTCCACGTAAGTTTTTAAGGCAACTGTACAAAACAAAACCATATAAACCCAAAAATAACCAGGTAAACGGGAACAAGAGTGCAGCCAGAGCCAATGCCAGTTGCCAACCCCAACCTATTTCTGTCAGATCTGCACTGCACTACTACTACTGCACTAGACTTTCTTGATTAGCTATCAAATGCAGTCTCTCCACACAAAAGTTATTTAGCCATTAAAATTATTACTACCTACCTATACTGCTTGAGCTTGATTAAGGTCCAATCATACCCTAAATGCGTAACTTTCAATATTAATCCTTATAGCTACAAATATGTAGAGAGGAAGGTGTCCAAAAAAGTAAAAGAATGGCGAAACGAAACCCCCTAAATAAACCATATATTTAATGGCATAAAAATCTCATGTCTTTCTTAATTGGGTTTGCGGCTTGTATGCACATATAAAGCTTTCTCAACTTTTAAATTCACTTGCAGTTGGGACAGTAAAGTCAGTTAAAGTTAGGCATGTGGCATGGAATGGAATGGCATGTCATCTAGTCATGTCATAATCTCGTTATGAGGAAACTTTACATTGCATGCAGCAGGTTTGCAGCGCATCGCGTTCAAGAATTAACATTACATTTTAATGTAAGGTAGGTAGACGATGATGCAAGAGAGTTGTAAGGATAAGGGAAAGGATAAGGAACAACTTTATTTGTACTACGAAACCTACGTTATTGTTTATAAAATTGTACCTGATTCTTGTGTTGGTTGGCTTGGTTGAGGTGAGATAGTTAGCGTTTTGGGATGCATACGTTTATTTCTAAATGCTACTTATTTTTTTAAGATAATTACAAAATCATATCCACCTTTGTTGCGTCATGTCTGATTATTTATTCTCGCTGAAATGAGATGTGAAATAATGCCAAAAAGTTCGAATTGAGATTCTTCTTCAAACAGCATTTAAGATGACCTAAGAAGGTTTGCAACAGGTAACTTGTAGAAGGTTAGACCGACTTTTATTTTAAGCAGTCCACTTGCTATAGTTGGAAAGGCAATAAGAATCGCTTGATCAGTTTTGATTCTTGACCTAAGTACGCATACCAGCGTAACTCTGAAGAACTCTGCTCTGCTGTGTAATTTAAACATCCTATCAATGTCAAAGCTTGAACAAAGAATTGTTCTATTTTGTTTTGGGAAAGCACTCTACAAAGTGCTTTTGCATGAGAATTTTAAGATATTTTAAGGCGAAGCACCTCAAAATAATTAAATAAGAGGAAGGAAGGTCAAAAGTTACGACCAACTTGTTCCGGACATTTTATTTCATATCGTCATTGTAAATGTATTTTATGATTGTTTAACATCTCAATTGCAGTTTAATATCAATTACTTAAAAAGAGCTTGGTCTGTATTTGTTGGCGTGGTTTGCTTGGATAGGATTGATGAGTTCCTTTCCGGTTTTCAAATGCCGATATACATAATTATACAGCTTGTCTATTTGAAACACGGCTACATAACTTAATCTGACAAGTTACACGGTTACATGGGCCCTGTGGGGGCTTTCTTTCATTTTACTGTGAAATTGTTTCACTGGAACGAAATTGGTACCTGTTTACTTAATTTTTTAATATTGTGCATGGACTTTATATTTTGCTACCTTATCTAGCGATAAGCAGAAGCGAGGTTCTGGGTTTCTTGCAAAAAGCTTTCGTTGCAAATAATTGTAATTTCACGTAAGATCATGTTAATTACTTTAGAATTGACTTAACAATGAAACTGACATGCTATGATGTAATGTAGGGCAGTATTATTACTATTTGGTTTTGTACAGGGTTAAACTCTAGGTTTATAGCTTGTTACTTTAAAATTATTGTTGCCTTATTCGAAATTGTCTTATTCATAAGTGAAAGACGTCTTTTAAAATGTTAAAACTATGCCGAAACGGTTTCGACAATACTTTTCTTAATTATTTCTCCAAAATTGTCACCAACCATCCCATCTTCTGATCTTGTGATGCTCTTTTCTGAAGCAGTTGGAATCTGCTCGCTGTCAGTTACAGTTTGCAATGAGTGGAAGCCATTCCTAAGATCCATTGTTTTAGGATTAGTAACGCCAACATCTACACATTTAGGATAGGTTGAGTCTGAGGTTAGCATATGCGTGTAATGATCTGAGACCCCCTGGTCTAGTAGTTCTCTATGACCTGATGACGGATAACTTAAAGCTGGCATTAAAGAAACATTTTGTGCTTTACTTAAATCATTATATACGCATCCGTTATTTACTTCTAAAACTTGAATGCTACTTAAATACTCTGGTTTATGATATTGTTGACGTTGATCAGTTGTGTGAAACTGGTTTAATACATGATGATGCAAGGAGTTGGGATCTGTGAGGTATAAGCTTGAAGTTTCACCGGAATGATACATGTTGGTTTGATGATATCCCGAATGTTCTACCATCAACGAACCCGTTAATTCATGGGTCGCAGGTATAATCCTGGAATACTGCAAAGACGTGTTGGAATGATGTTCAAAGAAAAAGGGAGCGTTGTTAGATATTTGAGCTGGTTCTTCACTAAGTGGAATAGACTGCAATAAGGGCATATGAGAACGGTTGATGGCCAGCACATTTCCGTTGAAGACGACTCCATTTGTGTCATTTACTATAGGGACTGCCATGCTGCTTGATACAGCCAATCGCTGACTTTCACTGCTTCCGTTCGAAAAATCTTCACTATTTTCTGAGTATGAATCCTCCCTAAATGTTGAATACAGATCTAAGGAAGCTTCTCGTATTGGCAGCGGCGTCTGTTGGCTTTGAAGAAAACAGTTCATATTAGATGTAGAAGGTGTTATAAGAGGAGTGTTAAAGGTGTCTGCGTTTCGAGTATTGTTAAGGTACACATTTGTGTAGCTTCCAGCGCTAACGCACGATTCTAACTCCATTCCAGAACTAAATTTGATGTCTTTAACAATTTCTCCGCCGTATTGAGCACTGCTACTGTGTAGTGCTTCGTCTTCGGAGCCATTGCTATTGAACGTTCCATCCCATGGTTGGACGTTATTTTGAAGTTCTTCAACCCTAAAATTGCTACTTTGATTCATAAGGTTGTAGCTTGACTCATGCAAGCTACTGATATTATGAACCGGAGGAGACTGTAACGTGCATTGCGTAGTCAACGCTGATGTGCCATCAACAGCCGAAGCAGTTGTATCCACTCCACAATTAATCTGAAAATACAAAATCAGAGTATTTAAATGTTTGGATGGATATAATTTGGATCCTGAAAACGAGAAATAGAATACATCAAAAAAATATTAGCCAGGATTTCTGTTTTCTTTCGCTAAAATATGAGTTTTCCGTCAAATTAATAAACTTCTATTCACTTTTGGTCAATTATAAAATTTATTTTTTCAAACGATGACTTTATTTTCGTTTTCTGTCACAATTCATTATACAGCTAATCTGCTAACTTCTTTTCACTCCAAATAACAAAGGATTGAAACAGTTAAACAGAACAGATACAGTCTTACAAAGAGTAGACCCACGAACTAGTAGTTCCGACTTAATATGACTAACAAAAATATAAAACACCGGCTTTCTTCAATTAAACCTAACAAATTGTTGAAAATGTATGAATAATTTAACAAAAGAATATAACAAAGACGTAAGAAGATCTCGAATATATCACTAATTATACTAAATTAATTCGTAATTGTGTACTTGATAAGGCAGAACAAGGAATACAAGCGTTCATACCTGTTCAGATTGTTTCTTCTCCATTTCCAAACGCATTAAAGTGTGAATAAAGTGGGTCCGGACCCTTATAGGATTGAACTCGATTCGACCACTTCGATTTCCACAGCCATCTCTCGAGCAACCACAGGGGAAACTCATACGGTCAACCTGTCATAAGTGAGACCATTACTTTTTTAATTATACGTACAACGTGCAGTTGTGGGATGTGGAATGAGGTTAATTATTTATAAATAGTTAGAAACAACGTTATAGAATGCAATTTTTACTAAAATAATACGTTAAATCAAATTTCATAAAAAAAGATTGATTTTCTATCGCGCGATTCATCGCATTTATTGTCAAATGACGTTCTCAAAAATATATCAAAAACATTTTTGTAGGTTCAATTCAAAGAAGTTATTTTCAAGATTACCTGGCATTTAATATCGGACTGGGCACATGAACAAGTATCTGGATCACAATAAACTTTGCAAGAGCACCCACAGAATTCTCTTGATGAACGAATGTCACGACAGTTATCTTTTTCTACAGAATCAATCTTCTTTACTCCAGCTTCCCTTAAAAGAATTCGTCGCTGCCGTGTTGGAACTGGTTGTAAAAAGTAAAACCCTTCTAACTCCGTTTCTATTTCGGAATCTGTCTCTTCCTCGTTACTATCACTGTCGTCTTCATCGCTAGAATTTATTTTTCCGTTCGAACCAGTCCCAGTTTCTTCGTTCGAATCACTGGTTTTAACAGGTGGATTTACAACAGTTTGCTGCTCCTGATGTTTTTTCATTCGCATCAACATCTGCTTATGGAGTCTTCGCTGTTCTGCGGAGTGTTCCACCAGGGAGAACTTTTTGGAGAAAATATGTTCATATGACATTCCTAACGTTGAGCCCCCCTAAATCATACATTAAAAATCATGCATTAAAAATCGAAGCCGTCATCCGATAAAGTACATTTAGGTATTTATTTCGAAATAAGATGAATCATACCTGAGATGGGATACAAGTAAAACCCTGAGTTCGTGGGAAATAATAGACGGTGACACCGTCAAATTTGATAGACTTCCGTTTTTTAGGAGGTGAGCTTTGTTCGATTCCACTATCTAGTTTTCTTTTAAGAACGCCACGTGTTGGCATCACCGCTGGAGTACTTTTTACGACGGATGACTGGGATGACTGCGATGAGGAAGGACTGATCTCGGCTAAAATTTCTGCGTTAGGTAAGGGATCCACAATCTGTGGTACAAATGATTCTTTCACACCTTTTTCAAGAAATTCACAGTTATTATTTTCAGCATCGGATGATATATAACCAGCAACATTTTCAGAAAAACATATTTCAATCCTTTCGGTTTCTAATACTGAAGTGTCCTGCGTTTCTTCGTCGATGGACATGGGTAGTGCCTGTATAGAATTTTCTGTAGATGATTCTGCTGTAAATGGCTGCGTATCGGTGCATATTTTGGAAAATTCTTTTGAATCTACACTACACAGAAGCTCTGGACTATCTGGCTTTTTCAGCAATTGAAGATTTACACCAGGAAAAAGAGAAATACGTGAATTGCCTTTTGGTTTTGTCTTACTAGGACTTCCACATTTACTTTTTTCCTTTCTTTTTCGGTCGAGCTGCTCTTTGTTGCTTTTCAAAATCGCTGCCTCAGACATATCAATTTCACACGAATCACTGAAAACATTGGACAAGATGACCGGAGGTAGCGTCCCGGTTGGTTGCAAGTCGTCACTTGATAATTCCGATGGCGACATCATTGTAATGCCACTTTTAAATTGGGTCTCTGTCGAAAGTGGTTCCTTTCCTTTCCGTTTTTCTTCATGGGAAGACGAGGCAGATTTTGACGGACTTTGTGGGATCACTTTCACTTTATCCATTTCGGCTGATTCGATTTGAGTTACCATACTGTTCACAATACTGTTTATAGGATCCATTTTGAGCAGGCGGATGATTGACTCCTCCCCTTTTTCTAGAGAATTGTGAGCATTCAACACGGCCTTTTATACGACGATTTTAAATACCAGCTGTTCGCACTTTCTCTTAACAATCGGACTTGGCTAATTAAATACTGGGTTAATCGCTAATACGCTGTGACTGTACACTTTTTGAGGTCAACTCGGCTGGGCTGGATATAGGTACCACAGTGACAGTCCAAAACGCTCAAGATAAGTCATTTACCAGCAATTTTTGAATTTCAGCGTCTTTTGACAGTCCTTTCCTTATGGCCACACAGCATTTAGTAGATCCTACGAAAATGAGATAACAACTTAAAATCAATATACTTTTAAGATAAGCCAGCCCAATAAAATACAATTGCTTACATAATAATTTGTAATCCAACTTCCGATTCCTAAACCCACAAGCCTCTGACTTCTAAGTAACTGTACTGACTCTCTGACCGAACCAGGATGACCTTATGACCAATCCACCGATGATTATCAAAATCTGTACGGTAGCTGAAAATCACAAGCAAAAAATAAATAAATATACACATTCAGCGTTAAGCTAGTTCAGCATCAATTTACAACTTTAAACATCCTCTTGTCCAAAGAATAAACACAACCTTATCAAAACTGTTCCAATAAACAAAACAAAATGATCTCCCTTTAACGCTCAAAATCCACCAAACCAATATTAATATTACCAATACACTGCAAGCAAACAATTAGGATTCCGGATTCCGCATTCCTCTACCCGTTTTACCCGAATTTACCTTTCTAAACCTAGGATTTTTGAAATTTACAACAACAACAACCAAAAACACTCACCAAAGACCAACGTCAACTAAAGTTAAAAAATGCAAATGCATCAAATTTGTCATGATGTTGATAAATGATTTGATAACCCATCCACCCGACAAATGGTCGATAATCGATAGAAATCGAAACAATTTTAAAAACCAAAAACCAAATGTTATGTAAATCTACAAAAATGCATACAAAAACGCACCTTTTTACCCTTTCCAGTTAATATGTCCAGTCCACCGTTTTCGGGTGTCAGGATTTCGGGATTGATGCTGCATAAAATACAGTGGACGTATAGAAAAAGGTCAGAAATGAGGATAAGAGCTTATCTGCCGATAAGGAACTCAATGCACAACTGAGTCTGGGGAAGGAAGGACAGGAGCACAACGAGAAAGGGAATACAACAGAACTTCGAGTTGAATGAAACTTATTAAAAGAGGTTCAGTCAGGGGCGGAGGGACGGAGACATATTTTTTTTTCTTTTACAATTGATTCATCAACTACGCTCGCTATCGCTACTTTTTTGCAGCTATTGCTATTAAATCCAAAAGTTACAATAACCGTTAGATTGGAATTATAAGTGGAATTATTACAAAGAACCTCTAGAAGAGTTGCACAATAAGCTACTAAAACTACTAAAACTTGCTTAGTTTATGAGCTCATTTCATATAATATTCTAAAGGCTGCTACGGCGTGAAGGATGCATATAAAAACGGGCTATCACTTCACTTCACAGTCGCAGTCTCGCAGTAACTATTATAACAGTCATCTATCGAATCCAAGCCTCGAATAACATTTTGAGAAAGCGAGATATGCTAAATATGTATGTTTTTTTGGCATATCCATGTATATATGCATGGTGGATTCTGGATTGCATTGGGTGGTTGGGTTGGGATATGTTTTATGTTTGGATATGTTCGTAGGCAAAAACGGCATCCAACGCACACTTATTTGTACGTGTGCGTGGCGTGTCATAGACAAAAGCTGTGCTTATTAACAAAGTTCGCTATGCTGTTAAATGGGAAGGGGGGGGGGGTGTCTAGTCAAGTTTGTTTAGTAAAATGTGTAGATATGTGTAAATGTGTAGGTATGAATAGCATGCTTTTATATAGCAATAAGCTAGGTATTCGTATAGGTTGTATGGGTTTTGGGTGGGGCAAAAAGTTAGACTTTAGACGTAAAAACAAGCATGGATGTCGGAGCTTTAAAAAAATCTTTTGTTTTTAAAAAAGGGGTAAAGATAAGGAAGATAGAAGGGATGGATTTTTTAAGATTATAAATAATAAGCGTCAGCGCTGCTGCAGTGAGCTTGCTACTGGCTAGTCATTTAGGGGGAGGGCAGTTCATGCGATTTCAGAACTTTGCATCGGAAACTTTGTGTACGAATGGATATGGGTAGATGGGTCGATCTCGATAGGGGATTGTCGATTATGTGATGAGATAAATTACACGTAAAGAGCGAGCTAGACTGCGGAAACGGAAGTTTGAGCTATCCATTACTTACTAGCCGTATTTAGGTAGGTTGCGAAAGCAAATTATTTGTAACTAATTGTATAAGATATGATACACACTATAACTAGGAGGGAATGGGACTTAAAACATGCATAAATTCTGATTGATGAATTTCTGAGAAGGTACTTCATATACTTTACGAGCTAGGTAGCTGATTAAAAGTGGAACTAATCAGTTTTCGTGAAACATGATCGGGTTTTTCCCTTCGTGAACGACTACAAAGCAAACCAAGGGAGAGATGACCATGTCATGCATTTGCATTAAGATTTGGTTGGGTTTGATGAAAGGTCTGGCAAGTGTAAATAAGAAGTCCGGCCTTAGAGGAAGCTGTAATTCGGATTTTGAATGCTAAATATATTTTTCTTGCTTCTTCTATATCTATCTGCATCGCTGTTAGGGAATTTTGCAGTTTCTTTCCACCCTTGATGTGGTGGAATAATTTTACGTTTTTAATAACGAGACAGACCGAGCTTGATTTTGGTACTTTTGAGAGAAGGTTGAAAGTTTGAAAGGGATTCTCATGATCGATTTCTTTGTTCTGCTAGAGAGAGCTTTCTCCCGATGTGGAGCCAGCTTTCTCTGCTTCTTTGAGCCGCTCCTCGTCCTGTCCTGCGAGTTCCTACCATCGTAGTTGCGTTGAGAAAAAATGTCTTTCAATTTATCGATCTGGGTTTAGTTCGAATTCATAAACCTCCTAAAATCCTCACTTCTAGCCTCCTTCCTAGCTCTAGCCAGGCCACACCACATAATCAACTGTCTAGGAAAGTTTTACATTTCATTTACCCTGTCAAATCACACACATTTCTAATCTGTAGTAGACCGTAGACGTGGTCGACATCGACTGTCGACTGTATTACTCCCTCACCTTGGAGGTCCATGAACACTTGGCCAAAGGGGCAAGTTTGGTCGGACAATCTTATCGTCTATCTCGGACCATAATTTATTTAATAATGCTTATTGCTTGTTATAATGTCGCGTCCCCTGCATTGCATGCATGATCTCACTTTTGTTTGACCTCTTGTATGCATAAAATCTGCATAATTGAATTGAATCTAGCTTTCCTTAATTATTCTAACTATTCCTCCTTAAAGCTTGAGATTTAGCTATATACCGTACCGTGAATGAGCCAGCTACTTTGTGGTTAAAATATGGGAAATTTTTCTTTCATTTCAGTAATAAAAAACCTTTATATTTTCTCCCATTAAGACTCATAGACAAGCATCTCCTTTCGAAAATGTTTGTGTGTTTGTCTACGGTTGACACTGTTGAGTTTTGAAATGATCTCTGTCTGTCTATGATTCTAATTCTCTGTCCGTAGAGCAGCAACAGTTTCTCGGTAACTTATTAAGAAAAAATGTAGCAAAAACAAACAATGTTATTATTATATAAAGTATTCAAAGATTATCTGTAATCCATCTACTAAAACGAATGATGATGTTTTATGCCACCCATTCACCATACAGAACCACACCCTCGTCCTGCCACCATGAGCTTTCATACATGAAAAAACGACTCATATACCGTAATTCTTCGAATAGAGGCTACTGGGTTTCTATTCTAACAAGTCAAATTTAAACAGCGATTAAATTAAATGGGGGTTACGGGGTTATTGCTAGTCATTAAGGGGGCAACTATTTGAGGGGGAGGCCACTATTCGAGGATATACGGTAGACGACGATGATATTTGATCGTGAATGATAGTGACAAAGATTGAGTAAAGTGGAGGCGATGCAAGACAGCTTCCAAAGCGGATAGTTATCCCTTTAAATCCCACCACATGCACATGTTGAGAAAAAACATGCTTTTTTAGTAATTAAAGCTAGAGCTTTTTATGGCCTTTTTCACAATTTTTACATGAAATATATTCTTTCATCTTGAGTTTCCTTTTTTTGGGGAAGTTACTTTGTAAAAACGGTGTAGTTTAGCGTTTTGCGGAGCATATTTTGCGTGTTTAGAAAAAGAATAGTTCGTCCGTTCCATTTTTAAATTGCAAAGAAATTAAAGTTTAAAATTTAGGATGACCACTGCCAAGTTTTCGATAGCGAATATCTTGAACATTGAGCCGGCTCCGATATGTTGCATGGGCCTTCAACGGAAGTCCAAAACTTTGGCTCTTTTTCGGTATAAAAGACTTACTAGTTTTTTCCCCTTAAGTACCGTGTAATTCTTCGACAACAGGCCGCCCGCGTTAGTTAAGCCGCACATGTAGTTAAACATGCCGATTTTTTCATGCATACGCCGCGGCCAATTGTCAAGGAATTAAGGTTATTTAGCAAGCTGTAATTTACGGAAATGTCAAATGTGTTGAGGGTTTTTATATCCCCAGGAATAGGAAGGAAGGAGGGGTGTTATTACAATAATTACGTTAATTTTTATTTAACCTTTTAGAGGAGGCTCTATTGGACAGATTGAAATTTGGAATGTGGAGCATCAGCCTTTTCTTGAGAATGTTATTATTGAGCTGGAAATGGTGGAAGGGAAGCCGTCCGTGGAAAGCGTTCTTTGGGCGGAAGGAAGGCTATTTAGCTGTGGATTGCATGGATACGTTTTGGAACATAATCTTTCAAATGGGCGAATACAGGTAAGGAAGGACGGGTTTGTTGTCAATATAATGTTCATTTATATTTGCTAAAACCCCTGCCATATTCCGCGGCTTATATATTATATAAAATGGTATTTTGAAGCATGGTTAACCCCTTTTAATATGAAAAGGATTGGATGCGGCTTAGTTAACGAGAGTGGCATATGGCAGGGGTTTAGGGTAATTAATTAATTAAATGGTAATGTTTATTTTTTTTAGAGTAAATCTCTAGCAACCTCAGGACCGGTGTGGTGCCTTGCTGTTAATAACTTGGAGACTGTTATTGCTGTAAGTGTACACGATTGTAAATAGTGTAGGGATTATGATCACCATACAATAGTTGTATTACTTTGTTAACGTTTGTGGTTTTGTGTTTAGGCTGGGACGGAAGATGGATTTATCAATCTTTTTCAAATTGAAAATAAGTCTCTAAATTATTGGAAAGTTTTGGATCGACAGGAAGGTATGGGTTATAGCCTGTGGGGCAGGATCAGGTATAATACAAGTTCTGTAATGTTACTTCCTGTCAACAGGTCGTGTTTTGAGCTTGTGTTGGTCGGCATGTGATAAATACATTGCCAGTGGATCTGCTGATTCCGTCAGATTTTGGGACGTTGACAAAGGCCATGCAGTTCAAAGACTGCAGACAGGTCGATCCAAAAATAAAGAAACTATTGTCTGGTCAGTTTTGGTACTCGAGGATTTTACAATTGTATCCGGAGATTCAAGGTAAGACTGAAGACTTTTATGACAGAAAATTTATAATGGGGTCTGCAATAGGATGGCCTGCAAAACTTAAAATTTGTCTCGGCATCGTCACCTCAGTACCTCTAGGGGACGAGGGATCCTAAATGGGGGTTAAAGAAGGCTGAAAGGGTTCACCTGAATTTTCATATTGTGATTGTTCGTGAATCTCATGCGATTACTCATTTGGTCAGTTGCACCATCTAATAGACGAGTCATCCTGTTGAATTCCCTTAAGTATCAGCGCAGGCTTTAATTATGGTATTACTATTTTAGGGGCATCGTTAGTTTCTGGGACGGAAGAATTGGAGTTCTGAAGTTTAAAATTCAGTCTCATAAATCGGACGTACTCTGCGTCAAACTTTCGGAGGATAAGAATTCTATATATGCAGGAGGCGTGGACTCGCAAATTCTTATTTTGACGAAAGTTGGTGGAAGCGATAAATGGGTTAAATCACACTCGAGAAATATTCACGTTAATGACGTCTTATGCTTGGAGACGTACGGAAACCGTTTGTTTTCTGGAGGTATTATTCGTATTATTGCACAAGAAAGGATATTTTTATATTATTACTCTTTTACAAGCTTTTGCCATAATTATGTTTTAGGAATCGATGCTGATTTTGCTCTGAGTTCTTTTCCTCCACGGATCATAATGAAGTATCCACCACTTCCAAGGCGCTCGTCTGTACTTGCCTCTGCTGGCTCAAAAACTCTCCTATTGCAGGAAACAAGAGGACTTACCATATGGAACCTTCCTGATGAGTTGAATGATTATGAGTAATAAAAACTTACTTATTATACGTAATGCCCATGCTAATAATTAATAAATAAATAATTAATTAACGTTCAATAAAATCCTTGTATTTAGGCCGAAGAAAGTGTTGCAGTTGACTAGTAAACGTCAAGAATCTATATATTCTTGCTGTTTAAGCCCTGATGGCAAAACATTTGGATATTCAACTCTAACCAGTATTCAGTTTTTTCAGTTTGATGAAGATTTGAAGTCTCCATTAATGCATAAACTTCGCATAGGGACGATTGTAGGAACCGATGAAAAAAGTTTAGACCCAATGGTCCATCTTCGATTTCTAAATCAAGAAGTTGTCGCTTTGATTCCAGCCAACGGAAACTGTGTAGCTTTCCTAAGAATAGATTGTGATAGAGGAGAATTACGTCAAGTAAATTGTGTAAAGACAGATTATCCCGAGAACAAATCTTTTGGTCTCAACATCGTTGAAATTTCCAGTAATGGGCAGTATTTATGTTTATCACATAGTAGTAAGATTGTTATTTATAGTGTTAGCGCTGATAACTACTCTGTTAAACGTCTTGGGTTAGTTCCTGAGATTATTCCCCAGCCTACTATTGTAAAATTTCATCCGACGCTGCTATGTTTATTGATAGCATATACGGATAGTTTTATTCAAGTATGGGACTTTAAAAACTCTCAAATCTTGTTTCAAGAGTGCCCTAGAAAGAAAGTTGATGATTTATATCCAATTATCAATGGTAGCTGGTCTCCTGATGGTCAGTCTGCAGTACTGCATCAAGCTGATACTTTGTACATGCTTGAAATGACGTCTGACGTGATTCCTAAAAAGAAAATGAAAAAAGGGAATCCCAGTCCTTCCCTTGAAGACTGTTTCAAGTTTGCACTGCACTCAAGTACATTTAAATGTGCTTACCTAGCCTATATCGGGTATATCAATGAGGGAAAAGACATTTTTGGTCTTGAAGTTAATCCCAAGAGTTTGTTAGAGAAATTACCACCGTCATTTATTAAGAAACGGTTTGGTATTTAATTTATGTAATTTAATGACTCAACATCATTATACTATATGTTATTTTATTCATATTTTTATTGTAAAAATAAAACATCCATTACTAAGTCTTCCCTTTGTTCGTTTACCGGTTTACCTGATGAGATTTTACTGCATCGCATCGCATCACTCAAGGCTCAACTCAGCAAAGAAGTGGATTCACCATAAATCTTTGCTTGGAACTGGTGTTAGTATTTTTTAAAGTCAAACTGGGTGTATCCCCGTCTCCAGTGCCATGGCCATGGGCTCTTAGATAATTCTGTTTACGGTAAAAGCCTCTTTGTTCAGGAACAAAGCGGATTTTTGTGCAAGAATTCTGACCTGGTTTCATTAACTGTCGTTGATAATCAACCAGTGGACTTCGTACTCCCCAGCCAATGTTAGCTAAGAGAACATGAGGACACCCAGTATGATTAACTGTTATTGATCATCATCAGTCCGGATATAGTCACAGGAAAACCCGTACATATACTTCAATTAAAATACCTGAAGATTTTACAAATGTTGTCACAAATTTTCCAGTTGTGATTGACAAGTTAAGAGATGCTTTGGGCGTTTTTGTTTCTTTAGGTGTTTCCACTACCTCCATTACCACTCTAACTTCCTGCCCTCCTTTGTTGTAAATCTTACAAAATAATTTATATCATACAGATGATTTTGACTAAATGAATAACCCAATTATACGTCATTCCTGCATAAATAATACATTTGTTGGATGAGGTTCCTTCGGCATGACGGTGAGCCCCCACATCCTGCACCAAGATCTGTTCAACTCTACTTCACGAGAAATCTTGTCTTTCCTTATAATTGAGATTTGGAACAGAAATTTTTCTTGTATATCTTGATCCATGATAGAATAAAGGACAAAATAGGGATGCGCTGGACTTGGAGTTAAAGAAGAACCTACCAAATGGCGTCCTTCGGTACTTTGTAAGGGTCAATAGGGTTACCAGTGTTCCATGATACGTTTCCAGTCCCAGGATCTCGAGAACTTTTCTTTCTCTCGATACTTGATAGTTTCCTATTAGACGTCTGCATTTAAAATGTAAATTGTAACAATGCATCGACGGAAATCAACTTCAAGAAGTGAAGACGTTTACTTGTTTGATCGATGGTATTGGTTAGGTATTGGCATGCATGCAAGCAACACATAGACAAAGTACCGGAAGGAAAAGGAGTGATTCTGTGTCTTTGTCTATGGGTGCGTAAATGCTATGCAAAAGCAATGCAACTATGACAGGATAAGGACGCTAAGTAAGCACTGTAAGATGTTAAGTCATAATTGGAATATGATGTGCAGCGTTTAGGGTTATGTATGCATATTTAAAGTAACTTTCGATTGCATAAGGTATTTTTGACATTTTTATTTTTAGCATCTTTTCGCACTGCAACTATGAACACATCTCGGTTCGGCAGCAGTATCACATCAAATACGGGGAACCATCGATTTAAAAATGCCTAAACTTCGGTACCAGTTGTTCTATCACTTTCCATTGGAATTAAAGCCACCAATATCATACATACGGTTACCGTTCATTATATCTGCACGCACGCTAATCAGTTGGTTATTTTCTTTCAAATTATACATAACTTTTAAGTAAATGTTCTTTACCGCACCACCAATTATATTATGAATACATACATTCGATTGATCTTTGAAAATCTTACACGCCCTGTAACTTACCAATTGAATAACACTAGCAATGGAGTTGAAACAATGTTTCATCCCATCTTATGATGCATTATCGAAAACGTAACATTAGTTATAAGTTATATACCACAACTCCTCGCAGAATACATTTGTCAATTGATTGAAAAGCACATGATTGATCAACTCAAGAAAATTTCTTGTTCATCTCTGCAAATATAATAAAATGGAACATTTACAAACAACAACCTTTTTCTAATTTACTTTTAAAATATGTTATCAAATAATAGGCAACGGATCTATAGGATTTTAAGTAACATTCAAGAGTTGAAAGTGTAGAACTCATTTGGTGTAAATGTAGACTATATAATAACGCTGAAATTAATGAATTTATACTTAAAAGCTTGTGAAAGAATGTAAAGCGTACATGAGTCTGTTAACGCTAGAATTATCAATTATAGGTATTATTTAATTTTTCAGTCTGCCTGACGGATAGCAACCAAAATGTTATTTAAATATTGTGACTATTTTCTCCTCATTTTGAAACTCCAAGACTTACGATGAACGAAGTTTAGACTGAATACTTTTAACGAAGTAATTTAAGTGCTTACTGATAGTAGTATTTAATTTACAGTTAATGATAGTATCAAGTTTTTAATGTACATATCTAACGTTCATAATTTTAGTCAATCGATGGTGCGTGGAGACACTAATTCTCATCACATTACCTGCTCGTTTAATTCGAAACAGCCTATAACATTGTGTACTGCTCCTCCTGCTCCATGTTCAAAAGTTACAAAAAATTTAATTAGAGTCAAGTCTTTCAGGAAACAGTTATTAGATTGCTAACCCATTTTACTATATGTTCTCTATTTACCCAATACATTAAACTGATACGGAAGGATGTGGGTTTAAATATATTTTGTTCTAATCTTTCCTTAGTTGTCAAAGTTTCTGATTTTACACGTGTAGAGACAAAGTCATTGAAAAATAAGTTATCTAAGACGAAAAGTTTCTTGTTTCGAATGAATGCAGAGATAACCTAAGCGGAAAATGACCTGGCAGGCCACCACAAAAATGAGAATTAGAAATCGTAATTGAATGTAAAGCGTGTTAGTATCTGAACTGAAGTTTTAATCTCAAAGTTGCTACTTAATTGCACAACAAGCTTTAATAATATAGAATTCAAACGTTGATCCTTATTCTATTTCAGCCGTGAATAGTTGTCACCCTAACATGACGTCAATGGCAATCAGGCAAGCTGCAAGAGCAGTAAATCATAGGATACTCAGTCTGACCGGGGCAGTGAAGTGCGTAGAATAAATAAATGGTGTATCCTAGTTAGCCTGTCCCACTGCAATATCAGAAGCCAGTTGATTAATACGCCGACTTAGAAGATGAAAGAATTGCCTCTAGTTAGGAATATAAAGGCAGACCCTTCTGTATACCATCATTTTAGGCAACAACATTCTATCACAAAGTCATCATTCAGATCTATAAACTAATTAAGATATTTGATAATTTAAAATTAAGTTAGTTTAGGTAACATCTCTTAGGCTCCTTACATCCTTATTTTGCCCCGCTGAACAAATAGAGGAAGTAGACGCTATCTCAGCACTGCAATACTGATCTGATAGCTGATTAGAAGTAAAATTTTCGGAAAGTTCACTATGAGCAGTCTCATTAATTATACTTTCACTTAATGCCGACGCAGGATACATATTAAGGTGATATAAGGATGAATCAGTCGTTGAGGATAAATTTGAGTAACCGCAACTACCTCCAACATTGGGTAAACTGTTTCCAAACTCACTAGACACTGACATAACATAATCTAAGTTTCTGCTTTTCCCTTCTTCTTCCTTTTTATCGACCGTGAATGGAGTTACAGATACTCTTGCGTTCCCATTGTTATCATTTCTTCGTGCTTTTTTATCACCTAGGATTTCATCCTCCTCAATACCTTCCTTTGATAGCGTACTGCTGACCGGCAAACATATCTTATCTGAGTTCTGCGACGAATTAAAAGGGCCTTTGAAAGCTTCATTTACTCTAGTGAAAGCTCTTTCGTTTGCAATCATATTTGGTACGCATCCAGTAGAGGACACAACACTTCCTGGCATTGTATTCTCTTCCACCCGCGCTACTACAGAGCCCGCATGGCTACAGGATTTTGAACTTTTGCCATTGCGCTTCCGATCGTTCGATGTACTTGAAAAACTTAAAGGTTCTTCAACAAACCTGGCCAACACTCCAGAACTATTATTATTATTATTAGGACTAGTCCTACTGTTTGACAATAGTCCACTAGAACAATGATGAACTTTTTCATTCACTGGGGCAGGAGCTTTTGAAGATACTTCGACTCCCTGTGCAGAACAAGGAACTTTCAATCTAGCAGAACTATTGGGCTTATCAGCAGCACCAGATCCCAGAAGAAACGCAAAAACTGTACTTGTTGGTCCAGAAGTATTATTTTGTGGCTTATGATTAGAGTTTGCTGACCGAGGAGTGCTGGATTGATTTGCAGAGATTGACGTTCTTTGGGTCTGCGGATTTCGAGGACGACTATGACAAGGAGGTGTTTTACTAGAACGACTCCAACTTAGACTCCATCCACTGTGCTGTCCCGCTAAACTACTCTTTGTAGCATGAGGATTTACAACTGGTGGTCCACATGAGCATGGAACAGAATGGGTGGAATTTTGCCAGTCAGGGGTGCAACAAATAGTTTTGTTAGGTGGTGGCTTTACACAAGATCTCAGAATTTCTGAACGCTGCAAGGAATAATAAATTACGTTAGAGCTAGAACGTTAAAGCAGTAATTTGATTACAAAAACATATTTAAAATATTACCGTATCGTACGGTAGCAAACTAGGGGAAGGTTTCAAATAATGACTCTCTCCATCTGGCATTTGCACGCTAACTGGCAGGTCGAGAAAGATATCATTGGCTACCGATTTATTTCGCACAATTTTATCTCTCTCTGCAGCCAAAGCTCTTTCTTCTTTATCTTTGGCATGTGGATCACAACAGGTCCATTTTTGTTCCCTTGCCATACAGCCAGTGTCAACCAACGGCAGTTCGCCAGTCTATTAATCAAAACCTTGGTTAATTGATGAACTGGACCTACACACAGAATATTGCCAAATTAAATATATTAATACCTGCTCAATGACAGGAGGGAAACTGGCAGTATAGGTCGTAGCTGTGGACGCATTAGAATACGTTGAGGAGGCAGTTGGAGAATTTTGATTCCGATGTATTACTCCCGATTCGGAATTCGAGATAGATGAAGTCTCCGGATTTCCTGGCAACGCGGACGCCGAAGCGGGAGTAGCCAGTCCCGCAGGACGAGCAGCCAACGCCAGTTTCACGTCCTAGATACTGTGAACACTTTCCGATGACTGTCCTCTTCGAAGATCATTTCCAATGATAATGAATGATTTGAAGAAATGTGGTAAAGACTCTGCCTACAACACAGAAACAAACAAAATATAAAATACAAGTGACTGAACGAATAATTATAATTATCACTTCTATGCGATGAGACTGAGACTGAGATATTCTAACGAAAACTGTACTAATTTCGCCTGTCCGTACGAAACAAAAAAAACCCCATCCGCAAACGGTAATGGACCGGTTATCGTTTGGATGAACGAGGACTGAGGACCAAGGTTCGAGAGTGAAAGTGAGTGAGTACAAAACTATTTTCAACCCAAGCCTAAAGGTATTATACCATCGCTATCAATGCCTACTTCGAGTACCTCTGCTTTACTCTGCCTGCATTCAGAATTCAGGTCTCATGACAATCTAAGTTAACTGAACAGCGACGGCATTAGTAAACTCCAACTAACTACACTACTAATTAACTGCTACTTTGAGGATTAATGAGAAACAGAGGTGTCTGTGTGTGATATGTCATATATCCATCCCTATCCCATCGTTTCAAGCTTGCTTGCATCCTAATTCCCACAGATAAAGCATTCATAATTATAATATTTGTTGCTTAAAGGAATATTATATTTATTCTACACATCTAATATACATGGGAGCCTATGCAATGCTAGTTTCATTCATCTACTGAACTGGTCGAAACTCGCCAGCGACATTTATTTAGTATGAATTGATCAATCCGATAATAGGTAAAATAGCGATTATGTACCATAAAACCAAGTACGAAAAAAGAGCGTGCGATCTTCCGGTGAGGTTAATAAAATTAAAGGTTTAAGATATGAATGAGTAAGATCGTCATGAATGCGGAGCCACTCTCGCATTTATTTTGTCGGGTAGAGTTGGCTCTCTGCTTCTGGCAGACTATTTCTTTAAAAACTCACTTCTCGTCTACAGAAACAACTTCTACAGAGAGACTTCCATCTTCCATCTTCTTAGATATTTTTATTGCACAGAAATTCATCCATACACCACTCTCCCTGTGCCGTATAAAGAATGATCATCTTGTACAAAAAAAACCCTCATATTTCAAAGATGTTGCCTACTTCTACATTTTATTACAATTCCGATCTGCTCAAACTACTTAAAAGAATCCAAATCGTTAATGCTGACGCACATAAATCTGCATATTATCTACTTTAGTTAATTTTGTAAATTTAATTCCGAGCACCTCAAAAAATTGTTTTCGATACTCAAAAGAAATACACCCCTAATTAACCTACCGTAACAGTATTATCTTCATTCTAATAAACCTAATTCCCGAGATATAATTTTTAAATAATCATTATTGAATCAATTAATATTAATTCCTGTACCCTCCTTGTCCTTTGCTATGTATGGCGAAGGCAAACCCCATCCAAAAACATGTAGAAAAACCAAAAGAAACTAGACAACTAGCCAAAAGTACATTAGTGTTCTGAAAACTGTGACACTGGAACTTTCAGCGTAAAAAGATAATCTCTAGCTGGCAAATATGAATAAGTTGAAAGAGCTTTCACCATGAACTTTACCTGAACTTCTACAAATCATGGCAATTCGCTAAAAATTAGTACGAGACGAGTGGGATCCTGATCCAGGCATCAAGTCAGATTGTATCATATCACTCTATCTTTGCTAAGAATGATTCCAAGGCGAATAAGAACAAAACTACCACTAAGATATTAGCTATTTAACACACTCAAGTTAAACAAGGAGTTTGACTAAGACTGGACAGAGACACGATAAACATCAGCCGAATTCCGAATCCAAGAAACAATTATATTTTGCTTAAACCTTTTTTGCCAACTTGGCTTTTTAGAAATATTATCCTAAATAAAACCCCACAACTGAGTCAACAGTTTGAGGAGAAAACCCTCTTGTAGTAGTTGTAGTAGCCGTTGAGCATGGGGATGGGTGGGTCCCTCAGTAAAATAAAAAGTTTAAAAAAAATAGTTAAAATGACGACGAAGAGAAAGGGGCTAAGTTCTAACTATTGGAAGTACATAATCGGGATGTTAGAAGGTTAATAATATTGGTCTGGTGGTAGTGATGTAAAATAAAGAGCAGAAAGGAAACTAAATGTAGTAGGTGCTTGTGGATAATATCTAACTTGGTTGATGAAGCTGAGGAGATCAACTCTGCTAGCTTATTTCCGAATGGCTTATCCATTGAGTTGGCAACAAAGCTGTCTGGCCCGTTTTTGCTCTCTTCGAAAAGTTCAGGCGATGGGCTATTCGCACGCGCAACTACGCTAGTCATGCATGTGCACCGAATTTCGGTGTCGAATAACTTTATCCAACCCTCCTACCCGTGCATTTGGTAACAACCCGGCACTCGAGTCCAGATTGATTTCTCCTCACCTCGGCCACTCTACCAAAATTAAGCCAAACTTAAACAACCCGTTCTTTCTAATAATCAGTATCCAGTAAGTAAGTAAGGATGCAGGGATGGCAGGCAGGGATGGCCGGGCCTTTGTCTCTTGCACGCCGACTTTCTCCATGCATCTACTACTTTCACTTCCTTAACTCTATCGATTTTTAGTTCTTTATTTAAGGTTTTAGGAAAGGAAGAAAAAATCATGGGAAGCAGGATTGCTGGAATTAATGACGGCATTTAATTTACATTACATTCAATGCCTTTTTTATGCTCGAAACTATAGAGTTTTAGTACTCCCACCCACCCATGATTCCTTCTACTGCACATTTCTATTTATTTCTATCATCCGTGTTATGGTAATTTTACTTACTTTGGTTGGATGTACTACATAATTTCCTCAGCTTTAATTTAATTTAACTAACCCTATTTTACTGAAGCTTGTATCTTGTATGCTGTGTTGCCTGGCAGTTTGGACCATACTTTAAAAAAATGATTTAACAGTATATAACATATTCATAGTTCATAGAAGGTTAAAGTTAATATTAAGATTCAAGCCTCTACTACCCCTTCATATCTTTTTATTTTACGGTCAAAACTATTTCAATGAATAAACACTGCACTACTGGATGGAATTTTGCATCCTTCCCTAACCTCATTACAAGTATTAAAGTCAATTTTGATTTTTAATTCATTCATTTCATTACCAAACCAAATAAAAAGAACAGAATCAATGCAGGGAACTTAATGTGAAAGTGAAAGCAGTGAAAGTAAAAATACAGAACGTCCAGAGAACCGTAAATATATCATTGGCCGGCCTGCCCCCTTGCTAAGAAGACTTGAACAGAATACAATTACAAATATTCACCTTTTTCTGCTGCTACTAAATCCTTTTTAACAAATACCAACACAAAAGAAAGCAACGTCAACTTTAACGACGTTCGACGTAATTAAAGTCAGATTTTAACGAATGCGCTGAACCGAAATTGGATCTCAACAAACGTTCATTTCATTTCGGACTTTATCACTCATATTTTTTAATTTAAAAAAACCATAATTACCTGTACAGTAAAATCGTTTCACTTATTCAATCATTGATCCAAGAAAAGTAACCATATCCAAGCCGGATTGGAAAACGAATAGTGTCTTTAGTCTTTATCAACCTCAGTTAGTTCCTGCTTCCTAATTCCATATCCGTAACAAACTCACCGAGTAAAAATTGTTTTGTTTGCCAACTAAACCCACACCCACCCACACTACCTAATACTGATCATTGATCATTGATCGATCAAGCATCAACTTTACTTTTAGTGGAAACGGTCATTAACTGCAGTATTAAAGTATTAATACTCATCTCATTCCGATCGGGAGGGAGGGAGAGAGGAGGCAATCGGTGAATAAATCGTTACCTTATTAAGTAACCGTAACTGTCCTATTGTTTCTCGAGGTTCATGCCATTCTTTCATAATTAAATTAAACTTTTATAATAACATAACCGTCTGCCACCGTCCGAGAAGCATACATAAAATATTTTCGATAACATGGATGGATTCCTCTCCTTCACGCCTTATTTCCCCCTCCCATTCTACAACAAATTCAAGTACGAAATTATAACAATTCTTAGCAGGCAAAGGCTGTACCAAACCACAATCACGTAGCACTTTTTAATTAATTACAAACGCAGGATCACTGAAGATAGGCGTTTCCAAATTAGATCGTACGTAGACCCAATCGTCGTCCGAAGTTACACTGGCAACTGGTGAACTGGTCACAACAACAGGATGAAGCTCAAGTAATCCTGACTGAATCCTGACCAGAAATCATGTATT
Source organism: Hydroisotoma schaefferi (assembly GCA_034682405.1). Lineage (NCBI taxonomy): Eukaryota > Metazoa > Arthropoda > Collembola > Entomobryomorpha > Isotomidae > Hydroisotoma > Hydroisotoma schaefferi. The sequence goes on along the minus strand of JAQFZX010000027.1, from coordinate 73,417 downwards.
TTTTTAATTATTAATTTTGTTTCGTTCGACAGTAAATTCCTCTTGACTTTCTCTGGATTTTTGTTAGTTTTAGGTCAGAATATTTTTTGTTGGTATTTCTATCCTAAAACCAGTTTAGATGTAGAGACGATCGAGTGGCCATTGTGGAGCAAAAGCTGGGATAAGAACTGGTCGAGGAGGCAGACTGACTGCATCGCAGCAGCAGCAGCGGTTTCCAACCCATTATCTATGCACTTTATGCTGCTGCACTTGGGATGACGATAACTTTTTTAAACGTGACTACGATACTCGTAGATTGTAGATCTCTCCTCCTTCCCTTCCTGCTCAAGATTACTATATATAAAGTAAACAACATATACGGGATAAAAATTAATTTTAGCATATTTCAAACACATTACCCTACCTATTACTAATAACTAGCTTGTCCGTAGATCATGCGGTGAAACGGCCGATAGGCCACTGTAGCTTGAGAGTTTGGCATTATCTCTACTCTCTACGGAGTTTTTAATAAATCGGTTCGAATACTTACTACCTTCTAACGAGCTAAAACCGTCTAAGGTCTTACCTACATTCGGTTCACTGAGGCTGGTATATTAGACAATACGCAAAAGTCAAAGTCGTGTGGCAAGAGAGTTACAAATTAAACAAAACCGGAGGCCTACGCGATACGATGCCTCATCATCTCTTCTAATTTGAAGATGTTTTCCTCAGTCCCGAAAAATGACTAATTATTTTAAACAAAAAAGACCTGAATTGGGAATAGATCTCTTTTCAAATGTCGGCCACTGTGAATAATCTATTTTTGCAGGTATTTTAAATAAATTGCAATCGCTAATTAATTTAATTCGACCCCCACCTGCAACCCGAGCCCGACCGGGGATCTGACAGTCTAGCCTGCCTCTACTTCTAAAGTATCATTAACTAAAATGCTAAAGCTATAATAATTCATCCTCTGACCTCTACTCATGTTTGCACTTATGCTGTGGTTTTTGCAAGTATTTAGAGACTTTTAGTAATTAATTATAACAGTCTGAGTCTGACTGAGGTTAGAAAAACAATCCGAGATAATTTGTATCTCTCTTTATTCTTACTCGCTGCATTTCTCCGGCCTGCAATGAGTTATCTATTATTTCATTTCAGACTAAACGTCATCATAACCAAACCCAATTACTCCAATTCCAATGAAGTCAGTAAAGGAACAGTGTTTTTAGCAAGTCTACCTACATATAGTCTAGCCATACCTCAGATATTATCTAACTCTCAATTCCAGACGTACAGTCTCGCTCACCACCGGTTAAATCCTTTATATAGATAGAGTCAATATTGATTTGCCAGTTGGTCATGCAAATGGCGAATCCTTTTTAAATTACCTTGTCCAACTAAATATTGATAACGCTCATAAACAGACAGAATGCAAAATATTAAATATACAGCCTCCCTGCAATTGCATTACATTTGTATGCTATGCATGCCAAATGGAATTGACGGCTTTGCGTTTCTTATCTGCGATGATAAGCATCACTTTACCCTACATCTTCAACATCAATTTTGCTACCCATAAAGATACAAGAAAGAAAATCAGCTTTGGTCTTTTGCTCACTATATTCTCTATTCCAAATTCAAAACTGATCAGTGATCACTACCAATATTACTGTATTTTAACTTGCCCAAAATCTTTCTCTTGCACTGCACTAACTAGCAATGTAAAAACTAACTCTGGCCGCTTATCTGCCATAGCTTATCTTCCTCTGAAATGCCTCCAATGAAACATATTTGTAGGCATGCAGGTACTTTTACTTACATGTAGTAAACCCCGCCCGATAAGCCCAGATAAGCCCACATAAAAGTTCCCCTTGGCTAAAGAACCTTACCGATTTTTAGGATGGTGAATGTTAAGATGTGATAAAAGAGAATGGTCTATCTAACTATCTGTCGGTCGTGCGGTGCCATTGCCGTCGAGTCAGACTAGCGACTAGACGTACACCTTTTACTAATATTTTTATTATTATTAACTTAACGTATACTCAAACTCAACACTACTCGACCAGACTCGACCAAAGTTTCGAGGAGGCTGTCCTCGTCTTTCTAAATCTAAAATATATATTAAAAAGCTGCTGCATGCATACCTCTCTAAATTTACATTGGATGAAAGAAATCCGTACGTCCTCGTCCGTTCTTTTGGTCTTGATTCTTTCTTTCTTGATGATGATGATCACAACTTTAGTTAGTTATGACTTACCGTCTTTTTAGTTGATAACTCTACCAAAAAGATGATGTATGTTATGCTTTAAACTGCATCATATTCAACACTAGTTATTCCTCACTCAATAATACAGAGACTGTTCATTTTTAAGCAGTAATTTTTTTGCAGTTTGAGTGTCTATCCCATCCACTTGGACTACAAACTCTAACTGGCACTACTACTGCCTTGGCTTCTACTTGTACTATTAATCGTTATAGTTGCGTAAGTATTTGGTATGTCTGTTGCGGCAGCTAGAAGTTGTGTAGTTGTAGTTGTACTTGAAAAATTACTGTAGAGCTGACTGGCTCTTCTAGGCACTAAAAACTACTGAAACTTTGCAGTGCATTATTCCCAATCCTCTGCTATATTATAGCACACAAAACCAGACATTATTTTGCTTTTACTATATAACCTCTAGTTCATCCTTGATAACTGCATCGCCATTTGCCATGCCACTACTGCTATTATAATCCTTTTTAGCTGTGTAATATTAAAATTTAACCAAGATAAGTGTAGGTTGTCTGTGTCTCTCTCGGCGCGGTGCCCGTCATGCCAATGCCTGCCAGCCCTGCCTTTATCTTATACAATACTATATTTTACAGACTGACAGACTCAACTTTATTAATATTTCATTTTAATCTGTCTCTCTGTCTTATATACATCCTTTCTACGGGAATCTGCCCCTTTCTCTGGCTATAAAAATTATTATTTTAGTTGCTGCTGCATAGACAAAAGTGATATTTTGTCCATGAGTATGCTAGGCTTGCAGACGAGACAGAGTCTCTAATCTAATCTATAAAAAAAACACATGTATTATAGTAGTTGTAGTGCATGTATGCACTGAATGAAGGGCTATTGTCGAGGAATAAATGTACTATTGGAGTACACGCGATGGCGAATGCATTGCTACGAAAGAAACGAATGCAAGTGTGAAGGTGCTGTGTGTTAGGTTACGTTGAGGCTGAGGGGATGTAAGTTCTACCTTGGATGTAAATGTACAAGAGGTTTTGGTTGGCTTTGGCTATTGTTCAATGACGGTGGTTTGGTTGAAGAAATTGTAGTTTGAGGGCTGAATTAAATTAAATTATTTATAAATGATGGTTTGTCGTTTGTCCCTATCTGGTATTTAATTTTGTAATATATAAAAATGTAAGTGGTTCGGTGGAGGAATTGGTTTAGTTTTTGGTTGAGATGATGATGAATAAAATTGTAAGTTTTTAAGATTTGCAAGACTCAGACCAAACCAACCCGACCGACCAGACTATGCATGATAAAGTAGAGAATCCTTTGGTTATCCTGGGTTTTTTGGTTTGGGTGATCGGGGTTGTCGTGTCTAGTCTCAAGTCTGCGTCTGGCTTGTCTGCTTACTTCAATAGTTAGTCTCGTCTGGTTTCTCGACGGTCTGTAAATTAACTACCGTTGGTCACAGCTGCTAGGCCAGACGGTCCTGCCTTTCCTATCCCTTACGTGTTGGGCAGCCTATCCCCGAGGTGTTGGGGGACTTGAGAGGGGCTAGCATGCTTCTGGGAGGATTTTTGTTACTTAGATCCCCATGAAAAGTCTTGCATGTAAAGGCAATGATGATATCTTCGCTTTTTCTAGGTATGAATGTGTGGAGTTTACTGTCTACGTTTAAAATATCCGGCCGTTCTTTCTTGTATGTGTAGAGGTAGACTTAATACTCATAGACAAAATGCTTAATACTAAAACTAGCTTGGGTAGTGGGACTCGGGTACAGTTATTGGTACATAGAACACTTCACATGGTCCAAATCGTGTGTCTGGGATAAGCTCTTATGTATGAAATGAATGTACTGACTGTATAACCGCTGGTTTTTTGGTGAGCTTTTTTTTTTCAACCAAAATGCATTTTTCCTGATGCTGCTCATAGACAAAGTATCCCTTCCTCGCAGAAGAGGTTTTTCAGGAGGTGATATTTTGTCTATGGATGCTGCTGGCATCGCAGCTTCTTGAAGATGATAATAAGATGACGATAGTAATTCTTCTACGGAATGAAGCGCAGACATTGACTTTTGGAAAGGTAAAATGTTTTGTAAAAGTTGCAATAAATAAGCTTGCTAGCCACAAGTGATAAAGTAATGTATGCATAGTCTTTTGTAGTGTGTGTGATGTCGAAGATTGTAATGAAATGACACTTGATTGGATTATATGGTTAGTCTCCATTCTTTGAGAAGTTTGGTGATGCGAAGGACGGTCGGTCGGTGTGTGTAGTCTAGTCTTGTATCATGTTACATTATAATTATGTGGGATTTTTCGGTGCACGAGGCAAAAAAGACGGAGTTGAAATCAGGAGTGTCAGTGTCTGTCTGTCTATTCTGTCGATGAGAAGAAGAGTGAGATTTTGAAGAAGTTCTTATAGCGTCCTTGTAAAAGTCATGATGGTTTGTCTAACTCTTTTAGCTGAAGAGGCTTTACTTTACTTTACTTAGCAAGCAGAAGCTTATAGGTCGGTTTCCCACCACATGAAAGATAGTAGACGGGGTCCAAAGGGGCAGAGTTGGTCGGACAATCTCATCGTTTACATGAAAGAATGCTTTTAAAACAGTTTATGATTTCACACCAATACTACAGCTACCAGTATTCCTGCACACTCTAAATTACGAGGTAGAGAGAAACGGAAGAGATATAGGATTTTGTATGAATTTTAAAATATATATTTGATCGATGGATATGTATTGTTTAAGAGGATGTCTGGTCTGTAGGTTGCGGTTGATTGATTGGTAAAATGCAGTAATAGTAATAGAATATCTACTAAAACTAAATGAATGACTTTCACTTTTACTCAACCAAGTAAAAGAAGCTCTCATGTCAAGTCAAGTCAAACTATAACATCTCACTTCTCAGTCAGTAAAAGGTCACTTAAAATAACACGCATAGTACACAATAATGGATATGACATGACCTGTCCCCCCCAATCCCCCCAGACCTAGCATATCCAGGAATAACTGTCTAGTGAAAGCAAGATAAAGCAGAATAATCCACACAGACCGTTATAGAAAGGTATCATACCTAATCCTAATCCTAATCAACGGAGGTCACTAAAAAATCAGTTAAATTCGGATAAACGCAATATGCTATTGCTAAATCGGCCTTTCTTCAGACTTAAGATGCTTTTTTAACCGTATTTCCCGTTTTAATTCCTCCCCCGGAATAATAATAATCCCCCCTCCTCCGATTTAATTCCCCCTACTTTTCCACAAAATTTACCCTGCCTATCTTCCTTTTTCTGGCCATGTTCATAGAATTTATAATTTTTCTTTCAAATTCAAAGTTATACGGTTATATTAAAACGGGAATTACGGTATGTTTACAGGACAATTATTTAACTATTTTGGAACTTAAACGTGGAGCAATATCAACATGTTAACCTTAATTTATTTATTATTGAACCTTAAACCCGATAGAAACAGGGATTTAGAGGATAAAGTGAAAGTAGTAAAAATGAGATGATAAAACATGCACTTTCACTACTTGCAAGAAACGGTAGTAAAAGTAGGAGGATTCATAGGAAGGCGCTATGACTCAATTGCATCAGCCAAATAACTTCCAACCGGGCGACTCAAAAGTCGGTACCATTCCATATTATATTACTTCATGGCTGTCTACCTTTTTCGTCGGGTTTCTTGCAATTATTGAACAGATTGGTCGGAGTTTGGGTAATTTACCTTCGAAATTCCCAATTTTACGAATTCTGTAAACTGGAGAGAGAAAGGTGTTAAACCGCGTGTAACTCCCGGATATCCCGATTTCGGATCTGATATTCTTGATTGTTGAAGAAGACGGTTTGAGATTTTAACGAATTTGAATTGAAACACAGTTTTAATTTAAGGAAATAATTTGAAGATCTTGATCTTATTTGGATTTCGGTAAGTTTATCTCATTTTTTTATAGCGTTTTGGAAGAAAGGAAAGTTTACTGAGACGGTTACAGTAATATTGTCCATAAATGTTGGTTTAAATGTGGTCGTTGTATGCCGATGTAATATAAATGAACTTATTATTAACTGTAGAGGTCTTCAAGATGCCGCTTTTCTGTCGATTTTACAAGGAAAAGTATCCGGAGGTGGATGAAGTGGTTATGGTGAATGTAAAGCGGATTGCAGAGATGGGGGCTTACGTGCATTTACTGGAGTATAACAACATAGAAGGAATGATACTGCTTTCTGAGCTGTCCCGTAGACGTATTAGGAGTGTTAACAAATTAATTCGAATCGGGAAGACCGAACCTGTCGTTGTCATCAGAGTTGACAAAGAGAAAGGTAGACTGGGAGATAATATTGGTTGAGAGTGTGCAGGAAATTGGATTGGTTGATTGTGTTTTTTTTTCGTTCTTCAGGGTACATTGATTTATCTAAGAGACGAGTGGCTGCCGAAGATGTTGAGAAGTGTAATGAACAGTTTTCCAAAGCTAAGGCTGTAAATTCTATTTTACGTCATGTTGCTGATTTGCTGGGGTATGAAACTGATGCTCAGCTAGAAGAACTTTACACAAAAACTGCGTGGCATTTTGAAGAGAAGTTCAAGAAGAAGGCGTCGGCCTATGATGCATTTAAACAAGCTGTTCAGTAAGAACTGATTTTATTAATCTGTGTAGTTTAGCTAGTGGGATTACGATTAGTATTTGTATTTATTTATTAGCTTAATAAGAGTTTTTTTTCTTGCAATAAGAGCATATTTAATTAATCTTAGTTTAAAAAATTATCCATAGAATAGGGGATAATAACTTATTAAGGTTAGTAAGTGACAAGTGGCATGCGTAAATATTGCTGAAGTTCAGGATGCTTGCATTAATTACAGGGATCCTTCTGTACTTGACGAATGTGGCCTTGACGAAAAGACTAAGGAAATGCTTTTAGGAAACATCAAGCAGAAGCTCATGTCCCAAGCCGTTAAGATACGTTCTGATGTTGAAGTATCCTGTTATGCTTATGAAGGAATTGAGGCGGTCAAGAAAGCCTTAAGAGCAGGACTGGAATGCTCCACCGCTGAAATGCCAATCAAAATCAATCTGATAGCTCCCCCACTTTATGGTTAGTTGCAAAGATTAGATTTTTGCTCGGCAAATGATGAATACTTAACATGTAATTGTACTTTTAGTTGTAACGACATCAACTCCAGAGCGTCAAGAAGGTATCGACATACTATTAAAATCAATCAAATCCATCGAGGAGACTATCAAGCAATTAGGTGGAAGTTTTAACGTTCAAATGGCAGTAAGTTCATTTCAATTATACACTTCTAATATATGAGTATGAGTAGCCTGGAGTCCAAAATCAAGAAAATCGATTCAAAATTGTGGCCGTTTATACTTCCACAGACAAAATTGTCAAGTATAGAGTGAAATGCTTTCTGGGAAAGAAATTAAATACCATTATTTTTATTAACTTACAGCCTAAGGTTGTAACTGCTTTGGATGAAGCTGAGTTGGCTAGAATGCTTGAAGAGTTGGATTTCAATAATCGAGAAAGAAGTGGGGATAGTGATGATGAAGACGACGAAAGCGGAGAAGACGGGGAAGGGGGAGAAGAAGACGAGAAAGGTGAAAATGGAACCGCAGAGGAGGAAAAGGAGAATTAGAAATATTTTATATGATTCTTAATGTTACTGTTAATTTTCGTATGTTTAACAATAAATTCATAAGAAACAATCCTTTCAAAAAATTCAATTAATTTATTATTTATCTAAACGTTGTGTTAAATATCATAACATTTTTCCCTACGGTAGCCTGTGCTAAGGCAGATTCTGATGTATTTGCCACATGTCGGAAAGCTTGATCGTATTGACTAGGTAAAAAGGATTTCGCGACAACTGGAACCACCATTCTTGATTCCACTAATCGGCTGCATTCATTCAAGATTTGAGTAGGGGATTCGATACCACCCGTGAATCTCTAAACAAGTTCATTTACACTGTTGATGCCTGTTATATTCATAAGAGTTTACTTCGCGTTTTTCTATCTTACCCGTGAAAACAACAGGTTGTAGGGAAAATAAATTATTGAAGTCAATAATGATCCGATTCCATTAGAACCTTTCACTTCATCAGCAGGAAACGTTTCCAACACTTCGTCGGACGGATTCTTACAAAAGTTTTGTAGAGACTCAGAAAGATGTGGAGAGTCGGTGTTAATAACAATGTCAAATAACCTAATGAAATGTTAATTCTCATTTTAACACGCATTTCTACGCAAAATCATTAAAAATAAGGCTAAAGTCGTCGATTGGCGCTGAGATTAATTAATGATTACCTTTGTGTCAAATTTGAAAGTTGTATATGATCAGTAGGAATTATTATGTGACTTTCTGCCCCTAATGACTTTAAGGTATGTAAGAATGTCATCTGAACCACCCCAGCACTCGGATTAGTTTCCAAATGTTTATTTTCTTCTGTAGAAATCGTCACCCTTGCTCCCCATGATTTGAACAGTTGAGTTGCAAGAAGACCAACGCCATCATTTTTGCTCGAATTTCCAAAATGAATTAATACTCTGAAAATACAAAATTGCTAATGATGAATTGTTTCATGTCATAACTAAACAATATGGCTCGAGCCAAGCCTCTTTCTAACCTTTTATTCTTAATTTCTTGCGGGTTGTATTGGGATTTTTCGATGATCAAGTTCCAAAGCGTCACAAAGGCGTATGGCATAGTGGCAGCTCCCTCAAAACTAATGTTATTTGGTTTTAAAGCTACATATTTCTCTGGTATCCTAACGTACTCTGACATGAGTCCTACTGAGCCCCATATAGGAACATAAACCCAAACTCTGTCATTTATTTCTACTGATTGCACCTGATTTCCAACACCCACAACAACTCCTGAGCATTCTCGACCTATAACAAACGGCTCGGAAACCTGCAAACAAAAATTAATTGTTAGAAACAATTCAGCTTATTTATTAAGGAATGCGGTTGGCTTATCTTATTACTTTTGGCAATCCCAAGCTATGCCGAAGCCTGTGACTATAACCTCTGGCAATATTTGTATCAATTATGTCAAAGCCAACAGCTCGTACTTGAACAACCACATCGTCTGGATTTTCAACTTTTGGTGTTGGCAAAACTGACAATGTGATGCCCTTAAATGTATTCAAACAAGTCATAAATACTTTAGTCCCATTTTCCTCGTAGTCCACTCTTATATATAAAGAAAGTAGTGTTTGCATATTGTGTTCAAAGAATTTGACCTACATCAATTCCTCTTCTAGAACTAGTAGAAAGGATTGCTCGCATGATGTAACTATTGGAACCACCATTAGACAGAGGTCCGTAGAGAGGGCCATGTCGTACTTTACGCCCAAAGCAAACTCCAATAATAGCACCAGTAAGGAGACCACCACAACCAAAAATGAGAGCTTGCTTCGAAACTAAATACACAAATAAAATCATCCATTCAAAGAAGCATTGGTTTGATTTTTCAGTTTCAAAATATATTTCCTCTTACTTACCATCAGTATACATCAAACCCTTCAAGCTATCCATGCACATGTTGATTTTAATATGCAACTCATGAGACCTTAAAATAGCAAGGATGTCATTGCTTCTACTGATAATAGTTTCCTTCAAGACACTGAATTTTTCGCCATGATCGAAAGAATTTGCCCACTCGACAGATGACTGGTATAAAATACGAAGTTTTTCCCTCAGCAGTTGAAACACAGAGGTTGTATAGTCCTAATAAAATTAATCAATTATTAACATCAAAAATTACTTAACAGTTGCATATAAATTCTGAACCTCCCAGCCCACCTCCACTCCATCCAAAGACCTCTGAAGACTAGAAACAGTATTATCCATATGGTCTGACATGGCTTGTCTAATGCCAGCAGCACTGTGGTTTTCGAACGGAGAATTCATCGCTGATTATCTTCGCTAGCTCGTCTACTTTCCTATCCTTCAATTATTTCAGTATCGGCTTATTGCTGGACGATAACAGGGTGCGGTCTACCAAAGAAGACCTAGAGAATAGAAAGAAACATCCCCCATTTACAGATTCATTAGCCTTATCAGTTTTGAATCGGTATTATATTCAAAGTACGGACCACAACATCAAAAACCATATCATCGTCATCTTTGCCAGTTAATACCGTAGTCATCATAATAACATAGCTTCATCTCTATCCGCAATCCTTCCTGTCCTTTCCCTTTTCTAACAAAAAACAGAACAACAGTTTTACAAATTAATTAAACTACCTAAATTAGCAAACACACATAAAATAAAACTCACCAAACCAACCCCAAATCCCAAAAAAACAAGGACTTTTTGTCCTTTCTCTAGACAAACTACACAACTACCAACAGCTAAAACTGACAAAAGAACTACGAAGGAACGACGATAATTAATTAAAGCTAACTTTTAAGCTTTTAATTTCTTTAAAAAGAACAAATAACACTTCCAAAATTATCAAAATTCCGGTGATTTGTGTATTTTATTTTGTAAAAAAAAACCCAGCATCAAAGTCAAAACTGCGGAGAGAAAGTGAATTTCTCCCGGCTCTGCTCCGAGCTCTACTCGCATGTGAGCCAAGTTTAGGAAGGGAGAAAGCGGGTGTGTCGAACTGAACTTTGTTTACAAAAAAAAAACTGCATACGCGACGGACGGATACGTGTTCTTTCACTTTCTTTAAAAAAAACTGCCGTATTGTTCCAGTTTTTTGCAGTTTTTATAGGAATTAGTAATTAAAATTTTAGTTAATTATGTAAAAGGAACGGCATAGGTTTAGTATTTATTATAATTTATTACAGAATCAGAATGAGAAATAAGGTGCAACGCCAGCATGTGTTTTTGAGGAGGAGACCTCCGTGGGGTTTTAATTCTTGTTGGGTAGTAGTAGTTCTAGTTCTGGTCATTGTTTTGATCACCGAGGGTCGTGCTGATGGTGAGGTTTCGGTGAATAGAAGTGGCGAGGATGCTGCTTCAAAACTTGTAGTTTCTACATCTAGTCTTACGTCTTCTGTGGGTAAAACAACCGGAAGTAACGGTAGTCGTGAAGGTGTTGGTGGTTTTAAGGCGAAGGATGGAGGAAAGCTTGGGACGGGACCTGGGTAAGTTAAGATAAGATAGGATAGGATAAGGTAATAATAGGATTAGATAAGATATAGGTACTTAAAGGGCGGAACGGTGGGGCTGTCCCGAGGTTATTCTACAGGAATTTGACTGTTGTTTTTATTATTTTTGTATGAAGTCATTCGCCGTCGAACCAACCATCACCGCAACTGCAGCGTGAAGCGGACGTTGCTTCGTCGACACCTACGACAAGTACTCATGATAGTGGGGCCGTTCTGCCGGAGAAAGGGGCTGCGGAGGCTGAACACAGTAGTTCCATGGCTATTTTCTTCGTTCTTGGTGTTTTAGGTAACTTTATCATCTTTTTAAAAGCTTCAGTTAAAGATTTTTTTGAATAAAACGCTTGGGATTTTTTAGGTGTCTGCATTTTGTCAATTCATGTGATAATTACGACCAATTTGCAATACCTTCCTGAAAGTATTGTCGTCATATTCCTTGGTAAGTTACGAAGGTATTGGATTTTTCATTCAGGTTGGAATTGGAATTTAGTATTGTATTTAATTTACAGGTGCTTTAATCGGCCTTTTTCTGAAATTATTGTCGGAAGGAAACTCGGACTTTGGAAACTGGCAGGTTAGTTTCTATTCCTCTTATGATAGCCCAAAAATTAATGAAGCTATTCCCATTTTAAACTATGATTCTTGTATGAATTTTTTAAACAGAAAGAGGAAGCGTTATCACCCACAGCCTTCTTTTTGGTTCTGCTACCTCCTATTATATTTGAATCTGGGTACAATTTGCATAAAGTATGTGACAAGCATGTATAATTTTTATCTCGAGTGTTAACTTCGAAATCAGGCCTTGCTCACATTAGTATATTCCTATTTCAGGGAAACTTTTTCCAAAACATCGGTAGTATTTGCGTTTTTGCTGTTTTTGGAACTGTTATCAATGCGCTTATATTTGGGGGTGGAGTGTACCTGCTAGGATTGGTAATCTTAATTTGCAAGTTCGCATGAACCTTCTTTTAACATAGCATAACACAAGTATAATTCCATTTTAGGCCGATATTGTGTACAAACTTAACTTTGTGGAAAGTTTTGCGTTCGGTTCTTTGATTTCCGCCGTCGATCCTGTTGCCACACTAGCAATCTTTACTGCGTTAGATGTTGATCCAGTTTTAAACATGTTAGTATTTGGAGAAAGCATTCTAAATGATGCAGTAGCAATCGTTTTAACTTCGTAAGTCTTGCAATATTTAAAAAAATAAGTTAAGTGTAATACTTAAATACCTAATTAATTAATGTACTTTATGATTTGATGGTTACTTTAAAGAACTGTCCTACAATTCAATTCTGAATCTTCTGGATCCTTGCTTCAAGGCTTGAACAACTTCTGCTTTCTGTTCTTTACATCCGCTGGAATAGGAATAGCCTTTGCCTTATCAAGTGCCCTTTTACTAAAGCATATTGATCTTCGCAAAAACCCGTCGCTAGAGTTTGGGATGATGTTGATTTTTACTTATGGTCCTTACACTTTAGCAGAAGGAATACATCTTTCTGGTTAGACTTTTTTCTTCGCGTCTGTCGCCGTCGTGTGACAACTGCAATTAATACTGGCTGTATGTATATGCAATTATTTGGCTATTTTGTCTAGGAATCATGGCTATTCTGTTTTGTGGAATTGGGATGTCTCATTATACACATTTTAATCTCTCACCTGTGACTCAAATAACGATGCAACAGACAATGCGAACGTTAGCGTTTATTGCAGGCAAGGATTTCGAATTTACAGTTATTTCTGGACTTGACACAACTTTCATGTTTACAGTTTTAAGATATTGATTCAAGCCATTGGTTTTTATTATGGTTACAGAGACGTGCGTTTTTGCGTACTTGGGATTAGCTATTTTCAGTTTTAAACATAAAATTGAAACTGCCTTAATCATTTGGAGTATCATTCTATGCTTGCTGGGACGTGCTCTTAATATTTTTCCTTTGGCCACTCTTGTTAACCAATTTAGATCACATAAAATTACAAGCAAAATGATGTTCGTAATGTGGTTTTCTGGTATGTCTTAAAATGAAATGGAAATGAATTGTAAGAGGTAGTCTTGTATCATGTATTGTATAACATTAGGATTTTTGGTTTTCAGGCTTGCGAGGTGCCATCGCATATGCTTTGAGCTTGCATCTTGAATTCGAGCAAGAAACTAGACAAGTCATTATTACAACAACACTAATAATTGTTCTTTTCTCTACGCTTGTGTTTGGAGGTCTAACTATGCCGATCGTTAAAGTAAGATCAAGATTATTTAACTCAACCAGTCAACCAAACGACAAATTAAAATTCTATATTTATTTTAATTTTAATAGTACGTTCAAGGAGAAAGTAAACGGACTACAAGACGAAGAATACGAGGACGCCGGAGGAAAAGCACAGAAATATCCTTGAGTAAAACACGAGAAATGGTACGACGATTAAAGTATAGATATACTTGATAATGCTTTCAATTTTAAGCTGAATTTTCTGTTGCCTCATGCAGGGACAAACAATTGACTCTGAGCATCTCTCGGAATTAACAGAAGAGGAATTTGATGATACTTTTTCTAAACAAAATGCCTTTGTTAGATTGGATGTAAAATATTTACGCCCATTTTTTACCCGAAGATTCACTCAAGAGGTAAGCAGTATTGTCGCATTAATAAATATTAATCAATTAGTTCTTTCGACTCCCTTGGTTTTTGAACGTTATTTTCTAGGAATTAAGAGATTGCCAGAGTCAGATGACAGATCTAACAAACAGGTGGTACCAAAACGTACGTGTTTCTCCTGAGCACAGCGAAGAAGAAGAACTGGAAAATGGAGATATTTACTAGTCAATATATGTATCCGAATTACAATATGTATTACGCTTATGATGCTGTGAAACCTTATTAGAGTATTTTAAATCCCTATAAATAAATACCCTTTATGAAATGATTATACGCCACGATTTAACACTGAAGTAATTCCTCACTAGTACCCGAAACTTTACAAGTCTTCGCGTAGTTAGAAAGCTGTTGCTGCTATTTTTACAGTCAGTAAAGAATAAAGAGCTTGGCTTAAGATGAGCAATTTTAATATTTCACCATACTGAAAAAATCAATCGAAATGTACAACTTCCGAACATATTTTCTAATAAATTGAACCAAAGACAAGGCAGAAGCCTCAGTCATTTTTCAAAAATAATTAACAAGGTTTAGCAAGATAGTAGAATAAATATTTACTTTAAATGTGATATCGACAGTAACAGGATCTTAAAATCTCTCAATTATTCAGCCGATGAAGTTCACGACCACCAAATGCAGGAGGAGATGTGCAAATATGAAGTCCGCAAACGCTCGTTCTTGACTGATCTCACTGAATAAGCTTTTGTTCTCGGGATTTACTTGAATACGAAGGCATACTGAAAAAAAATTAAGTCACAATTTATCATTCATATTTTTATTTTAGTCCGCCTGTAAACAAGCCGGTAACCGGTAACCGGTAACCGGTAAGATAACCTTTGACCTACCTGCAAGTACAAAGCACGCTACGGATGAAATGAATCCAGAAAGGAATGAATTGAACGGGAAGGTCCCCACAATGCAGCAATAAGCAAACTGGACGATACCGGTAAGCAAAATGTACACCAGATAAGCATCGATTATCTTCAGCCGCTTGGGAGTCTTGGACTCGTACTCTGTGTGAAATTTCGCGATAACTCCACCGACCGAGGTCATTTTGCCAAGTTAATCTCCTACTTTTGCTGCTCTCTTCAAATTGGAAATATTTGGGTTGACCTTTGACCAACTAACTACAACTTGTGAACTTATTTGAGGTTTTTACACAGTTTTTATAGCTCAATAGTGGATCAAAATCGGGATGAAAGGGTAACGTGTCAATTTCCTACCAAAAAATGACATTTCCAGCCAAACGGAATTACACAATTATTTAGTAGTTAAAGTTGGTAAAAATAGAGTGCACGGCAAGTGCTTCCACTTCCTTCAATCCTTCTCAACTTTTCTCCCTTTTACTTTTACTCGCTAAAACTTCGTCTCATTCTCATCTTTTTCCTGTTTAAATCCCTCCTACCTTTCCATGTTAAAAGTATGGGTTTGCCCTATCTTGCCCATGTTAATGAAATTTCATATTTTTATTTCGAATTAATAAAGCCACAGGGGAATTAAAACGGGAAATACGGTAGGATTTACAGTTTTTTTGTCCTTTTTAAAACAAAGTTAAAAATGCATCAGAATTCAGCTTTTTCATAAGTATATCATTTCATTAATGTATTTTTGGACTACGATACGATGCTGGATTTCTTGTAACACTTGCGATTTCAAAATATTTTTTTTGCAGTTTTAAAATACTTGATAAAATATTTGTCAATTATTTGACAATTTATAAAATAAATTGAATTTGCTGAAGACGTAAAGAGCTTATTTTCATGCATAAAAACCTTCAAAAAGTACAAAAAATTAACGTTGATCTTTGATGATTCTTTAACATTTCTTTAGTATTTCTATTTCATCAATAAATCTTCTGAGAGATGCGAATTACTCGCATGTATTTTTCCATCCCGTTGAAAGCATTATTTTTATTTCACTGCAATTTGGATTGGTTTTTTTTGGTTTTAATTAGAGCAAGATATAAGTTATAAGATATAGTAGAGATGAGAATGAGAGTAAAAGTTTTCTTTTATTCCGGAGATTGACTAATTTGACAGTTTAATACGAATGTGTGTGTAGGAAAACAAGATTTCTTGCATGAATTAGCAGAAAATACAATAACTGCATTATTAAGCTGCTATCATTACAGGAAAAACTAGCTACTACAATGTTTACAATATGATTTCCTTTCCGTCAGATCCACCAAGTCTCTATGCATATTATAATCAGAATCACCAAGTAATAATATCTACGAAAACTCACCTGTCACTATTAACTTTTCATTCAGATCGCCATTATTTATTTACTTGTGGTACGGTCCTTTTAGTCTTACTCCTACTTTTCATCCATTGAATCTTATCAATTTTACAAAAACACATGTACAAAAGGTGTATAGCAGAATCCTCGATAAATTCCTAACTACATCCGATTGTTATTGGCTTATCATTTGTAGTTTGGTTCAGTGATGGAATTGGTTATAGCCAGTTAAAAATATTACTGCTGCTGAGTTCTGTATGCTGCAAGCAATAATGAAACTCGAAGCAGATCGACCAGTGAACAATGGAGGTCAATAATGAATTGGATGAACCACATCCCCATTCTTGAGACAAGAGCTCGAGTTTCTAAATATCAATTGTTGTGCACTAAAATCCCCATATTGCTTTTAGCTTATGCTTTATGGTATTAGATTATTGCCTTCCTAAACAGCTACTGTGCTGTCAATCAAGCGTAAAAAATGTCTTCTGAACAATGACTAGAGTGTTTGTTCATCTGTAAAACCTGAACCACCTTACCTTGTCTCCCTACTACAGTCCGATCAATCTGGCACAAATGATATCATCAATAATAACCCAGGAACAACAATGTCCTTAAAGGAATTTCAGCACTAGTATCCTATTTCCATTACTAAAGCGTTGGGCCTACATCAAGATTAATCATTTAAAAGAGAAAGTAAACCTCTATAAGCAGCATTAGATAAGGTGGGATAGTTAAGATGCAAAATACATTTACCATGGCTGGTTATACTGAGGCAGATTAAACAAAATTTGATCAATCAGCAATTCGAGAAGACTCTTGTCCACATAAACAAACCTGTAAGGGATAAATGCTACTGCATTTTACATCACGGATCTATTGTTATATTACAGTATTATTGCAATTGTTGCATACATGCATGGAAAAATGTAGTCTGTCTGTTGATTTTGTTTGTGCAATAGCCTATAATCGGCTTCATCTTTTGAATTGTCTTTCATGAAAATTGATCCACCTAAATTAAATCAATCAGTTGATACTGCCTGTGCATGTACAGTTCAACCGTAGTGGTTTATTGGTAGCCGTGTACGTAGTACGTACCCATTTCTTTATGGTATCAGTTTAATTGATTCACTTCATTAAATCGAAGGTAAGATTTATTCCTTGATGCGTTTCACAATTGCTTTCGTCTGACTTCTTCTCGCACTTTGCTCTAGTAATTTAAAAGCCGATGATTTTAAACTTAGGTGGATGCTATAGGCTTCTATGGATCTTAATCTTTGTACATTTACGTTCTACAGGCTTCAAAACATTCACTCAATTTTATAAAGCATCCAACGTTATATTTCCGTCCCTTGTAATAATGCTACAGTTGTACGAACCGAAAGAAAGACCGGTAAGTTAAACCGGAAAAGCAAAAACTGACAGGTTTGCCCGTTCTAGCTGAGCAGGTTCAGTGCGGGTAATTCTTTGGGAGATAATTATTTAGCAGACATGTATGTATATGTGGCCTTACAGCATTGTCCTACAGTTAGTGGTACAGTACAAGGGATACTAAACTGGTGAAAAAGAATGTGACTTCCTATTCTGAAACGGATGCTAAGAATATTTAACGAATGCCGTTCCAGCTTCCGATTGGCGTCCTCCATGGCATGTGTCCGTATCACTTTATAATTCATTGATGTATGACGATGATATGGGTTCATGTTTAAAGTCCCTGCCTGTTGTTTGACTTATTACCGTAATAATGGTTCTGTTTATCTCACTTCTGGCAAAGTAAGTAGTAGCAGGTGCAATATGTACTGCACTGCACAATAATACTAACTAACTTAATGCAGAAAAAAAATTGTTCCCGTACCTTGAATTCTGGTGGTACTTTGTCCTGCGAGGAAGGGAAATAAAAAGAGGAAGCAAACAATCTGCAAGACGGAACCTAAAAATTTGGATATAGCGTAGAATCATTTACGAGGGAACGGTTGTTGCTTCATGTTTATGCTGTATTTTTAGGGAATTAGGGCCATAAGGAAGTCCTTTTTAATATAAGGGGATACTATCAGAGTATTTTTTAAATTTTAAAATAATAATGTAAAAAAGTGTAGGCCTGAGTGGTTGTCTTAATGAGATGATATTATCTTGTACAGCAGGTTGTCTGTTGTTATTATTTCAATGTAATAATGTAATAGTATCTGGCTTGATAGATGGGTCTTATGTAATGTTAGTAAAAGTCACCCCTTCTCGTCTCGGCCGGTGGTTATCATGTTTTACTTACTTACCTCAAATAATGGCGATCAATAATTTTAGGGAGTGTGTGCCTATAGTTGCTTGGTAAGTGTAGGAGGAAAACAATAAATGCAGGTCGTCAGGTGTGGAACACTAAGACTTTTAAACATGGTCAAACTTCATCTTTATTATGAGGCTAGTCAGGCTAGGTAAGGCGTAGGATAATCTGGAGACAAAATCGGGAAGTTTTTATTCTGGAAAAGGAAACTATTTAATAACGGCTCACGGCATCTTTCTTATAAGTTGCAATTACTTTAACTTTCCAAGGGGTATTTTAAAGAAGTTATGCAAGCTGCAGATACTGTGATGAAAAATTAAAGATCCAATCCTATTTGCTATGATTGGAAAGGCTTATGGGTAAAGCTTAAAGCAAAATTTATTTTTGTGGAAGCATGATTCATGCATTTTCCTAATAACCCTGTGCAGCGTCACTTTATTGGGTTGGTCCTATGTAAAGAAACTTTTCCGTAGAAGTAGAGTAAGTTATCGAAATACTGACGAAAAGACCGTTTACAATGTCAAACACAACATTACTATCAGTTTCAGGAAGAAGCAGTGACGAGCTAAATGTTTCCTTACTTAATGGTGTATTATTTGAGCTTTGCACCTTACTCATCGTATCATCACTGCTGTTGCTGTTACAAAATGCAATGATCCACAGTATAATAATGATACATACTAAAGTACCCTCCTATCTGTTTGTGTTTGCTGAGCAGACGTTGTCGATGATGTAGAAATCATTAATAATAGGTTAGGTTGTTATAAAGCCGTCTTCAATTTAATCAGCTAAAACGATGGACTCCACCCTAATTTTGAGGTTGTTGGGCAAGTTGACGTGTAGCTTTTTTCAAAGTAAATTCTTGTTTGGCTACCAAATTAACTGGGATAGCCTGTCAAAAAGCTATTAAACAGTTGACTTTTAGGGGTTTCGGGCATTTATAACATAACTTACACCCTTTCATATCTAGCAATTAATGTTTTTCGAGCGTGTAATAATGCATAGAAAAACAGTCAAGATCGAATGTTGCTTATGGTTCATAAAATAAATATTTGTTACAGGGTTGAATATAAATGCATTACAGGCGTCACTTCAATAAAGATCTTTCACCTCAGTTTACTCCTATATTTCATTCAGGGTAAGCTAGCTACGAACTTTTTAGCTATTTTCTTTCATATTGTCCTTGAATTGGAATGATGACAAATGTAATTAAATGATCAGACGTGTGGCGAGTGTCACGTTATGCTTTAATTGACATCTTACTAAAAAATGCCAATAACGCTTTAATTGAGACGAGTATGTTATTATAGGCTGCTGTATTTTTACCACAAATGTTAGGTTATACGATATCTATGCCACTAATGAAAGTAAAACTGTAGCTCAAATAAACATCACTTACTGACTAACCAATCTGCTTTTCTTTCTATTATATGAATGGTGAATGTTAAATTGTAATTATAGAAAGTAAAAATATACTGTGGATTAAGTCTTTTCATCCAAATTTTCAGAATAGAAGTGACAGTAATACACAAAAACGCAGACTGCTTAAGCCAATACTTCGAAGTTTTTCGGTATTACTTCGAAGTTCGAAAGTCTCTTCTTTCACAATTTGTAGCCAAGTCTGGGGCTTTAATGTTTTTCAAGCTGAATTTTATTCTCTCTCGTGCTTTATAGCTAAATGCAATGAATCCTATTGAAAATCTTAACCCCTGTATAGCTATTACGTCCTTCATAGTAAGTGATTATAGCCACATATTCTACTAAATTATTTATGAAGAATATAAAATTCTTGGTAAAAATGTAGGAATTCGAAATAGATCGAATGGGAGTGCAGCACAACCCTGAGGTATCGAGTAAACAAAAATTATCCTTGAAGCTGGTCAGGACAAGACGAGACAATCATCCCAACATTGCAAGAAGGTTATGGTTAAGACTTACACCCATTTAGCTTATAATCAACGTTCGCTTATCTGTGGGAAAATATCTCGTATCTCGGAAAGGTTTTTTTGTACGTCTTGTAATTCAGTCGGCATTATTTGTACTCTTCTTCCAACTCCTTCCTAAGTATTTCTTCAGCGTGTAAAGATTTACAGTTGGAAAATTTACACAGGTTATCAGTTACCATTTACGAGTAAAAGGTATAAAAACTTGGGATCTGTCCTTCCAAAACTCTTTTTTGATCTCCATACTCAACAAGATTATAACGGATGAAATTGAAATCCAAGCCTCTTTCCTTTCTTTGTTTAACTTGTCCAATTTTTTATGATTAAAACTAAAACTACCTTGCATCATGGAGATGGAAGGCAGGACGAGAATACGCAATTCCATTATGAACTATGAAATATGTGTTTGTGTTGTGTGAAAATGAATCTTAAGAGATGGGGACGAGACGGGGTGTATTTTTTACCCAAAAACTTTCTATTTGTTTTTGAATAATGTAGAACGGTTTATTTTCACAACCCTTTATACCTTTGTGGATTTAAAGGTAAATATATGGTCAACCCTTTTCCTTTTTATTTAAAAAAATAAGGATTTTTTAACTTTTTTTGCTGAACGATCTTAAATTTCAATGGTCACAAAAAATTACCCGTTACCCGGACCTCCTCAATCTGATATTCTCAATATGCTTCCTGTCATAATTTAAGACCTTAGTAAGGCTCTTTCATTTCATATTCTTTACCAAAATACTTAAATCCCATGAACATTAAGGATTCCCCAAGGGATACTATACGGTTATAATATTTTTTAAAACATTTTTCTACTCTAATACTAAATAAAGATTGCTATTAACTATTTTAGCGAAACTCATCGTCATACAATAAATTAGTAACTGCGCCATAAGAATATCATACCATCAGGTTTTAAGATTTTTCTGACCAGCAGCATTCTCTAGCTTTGCATCTCCGGCTTGGGGTGGCTAAAAGTGTGAGAAAATACAGGTTGATTTTGGCCCTGATAATAGTTCTTAGTGTCCTAGGGAAAGATTCAAGGATATTCGATATTCCAAGAGATCTGCATCCCATCCCAAGATCATTTATGGGAATTGCATAGACCGAAGAATATACTACCTTCCTGGAGGCTAAGCCAAGAAAGAGGAAAGGATAAACAATGGAAAAGGTGTTCGAGTTCTGGAATTGACGGACCTATTGACAAAGAGTGATAGAGAGGGGCACCTGTTTGTAAACCGTTCTTCATCCCATCATCCCAAACCTTTCAATACAATAAAATTGAGATTCCTTGAACAAACTAAGCCAGCAGTGACCATCAAAAAGGTAAAGTAAGTGGTGAGGTAGGTAGGCAAAGAGTCTATGCAGGATAGACGAAGAAACGACAGAGCTTGGATTTCATTCATTGAAAAAGGAAACTATTGTCGACAAAGACGACGTACCTGCCTGGATATAAATTCACTTTCAATCTATGAACCTATTGCAAAGAGGATCGTAGTCAAATCCTGGAATTTTGAACCCAAATACTTGTCCAGACGCTATTATCCCTCCTTTATCTTCAACGAAATTGTGTTTACATTACTGATAAACACTTCATTTGAAAGTCTTACGACCGAAAATATCTAACGATATTTATGGATCAGAGTAGAATCAGAATTTTTCCTTCATTTAAACCCACGACAGTATGAAGTAAGACTTTCTTGATATAACAGGTTGAAGGAGTTTGTAGACCAAAATTAACTTATCAAGATTACCTATTTGGATGTTTTACCAGTATTGCTGGGCTTTAAGAAAAATACACCTCAATGCTCAAGCTAAGAATTGGGTTTGCCTGGATTTACAAAATAAAATTATAAAATAAACATCTTGCTCGGATTTACTGAAATATGCCTCAGAAACCTCAGTCTTTGCTCCGGTAAAAATAAAAAGACCACCATGACCACCTTTCCTGATGCGACAGTCTAATCCTTATATGGTGCCCATGCCTGTACTGGATTTAAAAAATGACCCAAATTTTATTTTCTCACATCAATCTCAGGTATCACATATTTCACCCAACCGGCTTTGAATTAGTGACCCAGATATATCTTTAATAAAGGACAAAGAAAAACCTCTAAAAAGCTGATGCCATCAACCATTTCTAAAATAGTTCCCTATGGCATTCGTATAGATAGTCGTTAGTCTCAAGTTGCATGGGGTTGCTTCTGGTCGCTGTTCTTCTTGATGGATGAAAAAATCCTTTGGCAATATAAAAGATTTAGATTTGAAAAAATAGACCAAAGATTAAATTAGATCCATGCTTTTCAGTCCTCAACTACTCCCCTTTCGTTCTTTTTAAAGTGCCATCCGGGATTCAGGTAGATCAGAAAAGCAGAGGCGATCCCAGGCAGGCAGGGGATTATTAAATGCAAAGGTAGACACATATAAATTATAATGCATGGAAGTATTAAGTATGCAGTAGAAAGTTAAATAGCAGGTTCCATCCATGTGAACTTGAATGTCTCTTACCTAACCAAAGAAGTCATTGTTTCGATCTTCTTCCCAATTCAAGAACAAGGTAGGCTAACCGTCCAAATATAAAACCGTGAGAGTGAGAGCGTTCGTTATGGCTATTCCTGGCTCAATAGGCATCGTAAGTGAAGGTGAAACACATAATAATAATCTATGGGACACCATCACAACACTTTACCTTTATTCATGGCATTTTGACCCTAACTATCTATTCATATAGTAATAATATGCGAATGCGAATGGTGAATCTAGACCATATGGTATATGAACCAAAATGAGAAAGGCCTCTTTGTCTGTACATATCCTTTCCATCTAATTTAAGGTAATGTAGAGGTGAACGCATTAAGGAGGGCTTGGATATTTCAGTGTTTAAAGCACCAAATGCTTATTTTTGATCTAAATAGGCAAGGGTGAAGACTTTGAGGGTGCTTTGTAAGTGCGTATTATTTCATGAAAAGGGTGTTGATGAATGGGCCTGAATTTAAAATTCCAGAGTGACCTCGTCTTCTTGGGCTAATCGATTTCACTTGCTAGCTCCTGAGCTACATGATATTTCTCACACCAAATGGTCGGTGAATAGTTTTAATTAAATACAGGATCTACGAGTATCAGTTAGATTAAAAATTGTTACTTATCTCCCCTTAAAAAATTGAATAAACGGTATTAGAAATTCATATTTCTGTATTGAAGTGGCATAGTTCAGCAGGGCTACTGCTACTGCAGCAGCATATGTTAGAATGTAAGAAGGTCAATCCTAAAAACATGCCAATGGAATATTAAGCTATTACTCATGAAATAAAAAGGAACATTTTATGAAGATGAAAGAATTCACAGCTTTTTATGAAAGTTAAAGTTCATAGCCAATCAAACTCTGGATTATGGGCAACAGTAAAAGTTAAGCTGTACAGTTTACCACATGGCGTGGTTTCAAAAAAATAAACACCGTAAAAGTCTTGTCATCACCTCGTGACGCTTTATTAATGATTGTCATTAAAGTCTCTTCTGATCGTTAGCAATAATAGCAATACCATAGGATGGCACCCAACCCCGAATCATCTGCTCTTATCTTTATCTACAATCCAAAGTGTATGACTTCTTTCTAGTCAATGCGAAAAAGAGTAAAACGATTTCGGTTGGGTTGTGAACTTGAATTTGTAGTAAGAAAGCAAAGTTGAAGCTAAAGAATAATATGACGGGAATATTTATATTTCTTACTGAGCTCTATAGACATCCTCATATTTATAATATAATCGATGAAGTTATATTCTACTAAAAAGTTACTTAACTTTACAGCCTTTCTTTACCCTCATATTTACAATGAAGTTATCGAGGATGAAAGCGTCGTATGCATACGTTTAGGCAGCTTTTAGTATTAGTTTATGATAAAAGATGAAAATTGAACTTAAGGCTTATTTCTTCAAAGAATTCCAAAAGAAATTGGAACATTTGGTCATCCCTTGAGTTTCCGGTGATGATCTGAAACTCTTAAATAGGCGGAGACGATGGGGGAAGTATACGACTCCATATGGAAAGGCATGGCACCCTCATTCCTCCTGATTCAATTGCAGCTTCTTCGGTGCTTCGGTTCGGTGTAAACAGTTCTTATGGTTTTATTTGAGAATCCTCAATATATTACCAACCAGTCAACAATGAGCACTGTCTAACAAGCCAATATTCATTCATGTACAACATGTGTCGTCTAAACATAAGGAGAGGTTTGAGTTTGTAAACATCTTTAATACAGTGCAATGCAATCGCTCATTCATGATTTACTTTCTCTTCATTCTACACAATTCATAGCGTAAAAGGTCCACCCAATCCTCGTATATACGACAAGACAAATATCGTGCAGACTCTTATTATATTACAGCAACTGACAAGAAGTAAATAAACTAGCTAAACAACTAACCTCGTATTTCGTAGACCACTTCAGCTAATGACTGATTTTAGTTATCCTTCCTGTCTCTTTTTTAAATATGAAAATTGAAAAATAAATAATCGAATTGAAAGAGAAGGAAACGCACGTGCAGAGGATACAGAATTTAAAAATTATTAGTATCCATAGACATCAGTTTTATACAGGTTCTAGAGTTGTCTACAATAAGATTAAGATGGATGCTTCATGGCTTAAAATAAACCTTAAATAAACCTTAAATAAACCTTAAATTCTGAAAAACGTCTCAATTTAGCATTGCAATGACTACGAATAAACTATTTAAAAAAATTACAGGGTGGAAACTGCTTTCAATTAGCTAACTTTTAAATGCTCCATGCATGCTCTTGTTTTTCAGGTCAGAAGAACAACGGTTTGCACTAAGACTTTAGTCCTAGATTAGCTATGCATACAGTGACAGTGTCTGCATGTATCTTTGATTATTTTTTCTTAGTAAAAGGATAATCTCATATCCGTGTATTCAGTCCCAATCATTTTTAGCTGGTGTCTTCAGTCAAAGTTTAAATCGGCCCCATTACTTAAGAAACAAATGGATAAAACGTGATGGAAGTAAAGCGATTTTAAAGAGGGTCACAGACACACCAAGACAGCAGTTTTATATGCTTGGCATGACGTCTTTTGACACCTGCAAATCCTATACAGCAGCTCTCTTGGGTCTGGATTGTCTTTTAAATTACACAATCATCCAAGTTGGAGACATTCTAGTCTTGAGAAAAAATGGCATGTTCCTAACTCATTTCATATCACTCTTTTATTTTATTTTTTTGAAGATTATACACACTTTTATTTAGGGTCAGTGAATTTTTAAAATTGTTTTTTGTATCGGGCTTGTAACGTTCTGAATTAACAATTTTGTTGTCTATAAATTATAAGCCTAAGAAATTATTTATGATAGAATTTTATCAACACCTTTAGAGAAACTACTTATGATCTTTTGATTATAAAAACTATGCTCTATCAGTGGGTATCTTATGTCGTGAGATGTTTCATGAGTTCTGTGACACACCTAGGGTTGTAATAGTTACCGAGCTATTTCTCACAAATCAATAATGCACCCTACGACTTTGGGAGTTTCATGAGCGAAAGCTTCGTCTATTTTTCGATTTAAATGAAATGGAGTGCGTGCCGCAGAGCAGAACAAATTCAAACAGGAAAGGAAAGGTTTCATACAAGTAATTTGTAAACGGTTTGACTTTTAAGCCGGTTATGAGTATATCAGTTCCTGGAAAATAAGTTTACTAAAGAAATTAATGTAAATGAAAAGGATAACATGTCGTTATTCTTGTTTTTTGCAATTTTTGCTTGCAATTTTTGTATTAGAATGAAAATGCAACATACAACGTTATCCTTAATTCAATTACCATTACCAACAAGTTACAACAAAGTACGTCATAAGATTTTAAATGATACGGGTTTAAAAGATTCCAAAAACAGGATTTTGACTGGTTAAATTTTAATTTAAATATGTACTGTCATCGACAGCAATCTTTTCCTAGATTCACATATTATCAACTTATCTCTGTAAGCTCAACAAAGTAGCATAGCACGATTATTTGAATGTAAATTCCAAAATGTCTACTCAGTATGCCAAAATAATTCAATTGCCTAATAGTTTAAAAATCCGCCGAGTTTCTCGATTTGACTTTATCGGGGTCAAATTAGCATAAAGATCACATAAGGTCGGTGAAAATTTATGCCAGTTACAACACTATCAGTAATATACTGTAGTGCAGTAAAGTAAAGGCAAATTAAGCTTGTTAACGGTTTGATAACCTAAAGACATATATATGCAGAAGAAGTGGTTATTCACCTATCTATTTGGTTAAAATAGTCTCAAGGCTTTTCCAATACAGAAGCTGAGATAAATGTACCTTTTGTAGTAACTCTAACTTCACCAATACTGACGGCATAGCTGTTGTTTGAATTCAAAATATTCTGATATTACCTAAGCTATCCTCATTCCTCATTCCAATTGCTTTATATGTTAATTCGTAGTCGTCATAATACCCTGAAATCATTCATTTATGGGTGAAAATACCAGAAGCTACAGACGAAAGAGATATAGCTACGAGATTAAGGAGAGTTTCTTTAAACCCGTCCGCTAACAGTAGTACAATACTACACAAGATTACTTGACGGATTACCATAATCAGTTCACCTTGCCGGAGGAAATAGAAAAGAGTACGAAAAATGCTACATAAGATATCCATGCAGGTTTGAAGATGCAAGCCAAGAAAGTATTAGAGAGATATCGGAGTACACCTGTCACGGTATGGAAACCTGGCTGGCACGGCCAGTAATAGTAAAGTAGTTTTGATGTTAAGAGTTCTGACTCTTTGCTTATATAACTGGCCAGACCTAGGATGGCAAGTAAATCAAATGGGATGCTCCGTATCAACAGGCTGACTCCCTGAAGAAACTTCTTTTATTTAATCTAGTCTCCCTTAATTATCTTTTCCTTCTTGTTGTCGACAAAGCCTTTGTATTTTTTCATGAGTTCCGTCTCCGTCCACTTCTTAAGCCTTTCTCTATCGTCCGTCTGCCACGTGTCCCCCTGCCTGCTTGGTACTTTAGAAATTACCTTTTTAACCCCCAATTTCCTATGAAACAATCTTCTTATTTTGATGATTCGGTTATTGGTTGGTGGACCTCTTTCTTGGAAATAAAAACTAGCTCTCAGTATTCACCTGTTGCTCACTTGAACAACTGACTGTTTTATGAAATGAAATGCTGACTCGGGAAGGACTGCTCCGATACGCTGGTCCATCCTGTTTTGTTTTTACTTTACTAGATCATTTTTTTTGTTCCCGATAGGTAAAGGCAAAGCTATGAAGTTCCTTAGCCGTGTGTATTTAAACGCTGCTGACTTTAAATTCTTGAAGATACAACAGGTGATAAAAGTAAAGGGCCTTCTGGTACACGAGGATCGCTTGGCTGACATGGGCTACTTTGATGTTACAGGTACTTGGCCTGCACTACTGCTACTCCTTTTCTTACCACTTAAAGTCTTGAGCAACTTAACTCGAATGTTGTGCATCTGTTTTTAAAATGTATATCAACCATCCTGTTACCCTGTGGTCAGTGTCTGCCCTTCAGCTTAATTATCTTTTGGAACATCTATTTAAATGTATTTTTGTCTCAAAAATTTTAGTTAACTAAATACTCCATTTTCGAGAATTATACGTAAAAGGAGTACGATATCTTGGATTAATTGCTGCATTTATGTGAAATAGGTTTCCTGGAATAGTAGTAGTAAAGTATAGAAGTATGAAAAGATTAAACTTCATCCAACAGTCTTGTACCTTATCAACTAATTATTCAAATAATTTTTTCTATTGCTTCCCTTCCTTGGTAGATAGTATATACTTCAACAAAATTGCTGTTTCCCAATAAATATGAATATTATTATAGAATCTCTAAAAAATGACTGCGTGAACAAAGACCTGACTTGACCCGATATCATCTGGCGTTAGTTTACAAAGGCGTACAGGTACAAGAGGATTGCTCAAAATTTAGAGTAAATTTCTTCCTGATGCTGTTTCATTATATTCTGTACAAGCTATATGTTTACGATCGATCGGTTCACGCCAAACTTCTGGACTACACGATGAAGTGGTGATGGTGAAGTGAATAAAAAATCGGATGAACTTTCAACAAATACTAATCTATACAGCAGGTGCCTTGAGCTTTCCGTCTTTTGAAATACAACTGCTACTACATTCCTGCATTTCCTATGAGGTACCCCCTTTCTGTTTGCCTCCTGTCACAGCTCAAAGCCAGCTAAACGTGGATGATGATGACGACGGAGATAATACTACCTTTAGAATTGTGCTTCTCTACCAGGATAAGGTTGTAAAAAATACACCAGCATAAGGGTGTTCCTCAAGCCCGTCATTAGCCACAACAGGCGGAATCACGAAGTTTCCTTGTGTCCATTTAAAGCAACTAATGTTCTCGTGTCCCGTGTTTCTTGCTACCCAAATAGTGCTGCATCTGCGAATTTATTTATATCCAGATTACCATACTTACTTGCGAGTTAGTTGCGGTACTCGTGATGGGGATTTACGATTCACAATAGGCATACGTCTTGAACATGTGAACTGCAGATTAGAGCGTAGCTTCCAACTTTTGCATGTTCTTGTATTCTCTGAAGTGGAGCAAACACTTTGGCATTGTTACCTTTCCTTGTAGTGGTCATGTAATAAAATAAAGATATTATAAATTGATGTATGAATAAACATCTTCTTCCCAATGAAAATGTATTTATCATTCGCCGATTATCATTTGAATCGCATAAAAAAACAGCTCAAACAATGCTTCATTGACCACAACGTTAGTGCAGTGTAGCAAAGGATGAATGAAACGATACTAATGTAAGAAATTAAATTGTATATATTTTTCTCAACATAACATCCTCTCGACTTCATCTATGACAATATGGCTACGGCTGGTCTTGTTGTGAGTGAAACTTACTGTTAAGTCGCGTAGGAGGAAAAAGTCAGTTATTGATATAAACGGGAATTGTTTCTATAAGTCGTAACTTTTTCTGGCATTGCAATTCGCTTAAGAGGATTAAGATAAATTAATGTTTTTTAATTCAAGAGGTCACAAAAGCCAGACGAGCAGGTGGTCTCGGCATGGTATGGATTATGGATTAGATGAGGGAGTCATAGGATTTCTGAACCGTCTTCGATGCTAAGGGATATGGACGTATCGATGTTAATTTTCAGTCAATGAATATATTCTAATGAATGAGTTTAAAACTTTATTCTCGTTTCCCAATCTCA
The DNA here is from genome assembly GCA_034682405.1 of Hydroisotoma schaefferi. Taxonomy (NCBI): domain Eukaryota; kingdom Metazoa; phylum Arthropoda; class Collembola; order Entomobryomorpha; family Isotomidae; genus Hydroisotoma; species Hydroisotoma schaefferi. The sequence continues at coordinate 43,732 of JAQFZX010000027.1, read as the reverse complement.
TGTTTAGAAGGACTTTCACATTTCAGAATTTCGCTTAAATTTCAGCGATTAAATAATATTACAAGAAGGTCTTTGAACAGCTACTTAAACTCATGAGGGTCTAATGTTTACACTCATTTTAATAATAAATGGGTGCATGGTTTAACCATATCGTGTGAAATCGTAATTGTACTTAAATTGTAATGTACTGGCTTACTCAGTATTACTCAAAGTTAAAGTGTAGATTTTTTACCACCGGTGCACCTGTCTGTTTACGTACTTTTTATCTTAAAATTTACCACACAGTTATCATTTGCACTAAAAAAAGATAAGATGTAATGTAATGTACTTTCAAGGTGAGTTAAGTACAGTTGTACTCTTAATAAATGAGCATATACCCATGAGTGTGGGTGCACTCACGGACGGAAAATCAACTCCAGATTTGTCAACTCAAAGCATCAAAACATTTAAACCGTAGCATTCCATTTTTAATAGCTACATCACGAACATTTTTGAAGGGACAGAGAAAAATGTCTTCATCATTTAAATGCAAATTACAATGGTATCAACAACAACATAGTCAGTTACTTCATAGATGTGCACGATATTTCCCAGGCTTACTGCTTATTGCTTACTTCAAATACTGTCCGCAGTCCTTAATCTCATCTCAAAAATGGTTTCTTTATAGTAAATTAACTAACACAAAAATTATAGATGACTCAACACTCGAGCAGTTAATTTCATCCATTATATTACCCAATATTTAAGAAATATGAAGCAAATTAAGGTTTTAAGGGCTTAGGAGTTTAGCATGCATCAAACTACTTCTAGAAAATGTTTCCAACATAGATGAATTATTTCAAATAAATTCAATCACCCAAATGGAATCTCAACCTTAATCTGACGAACGAACAATTTAGCGAATTCCTTACCTCCATTGATTAGCATCGGCCTTTGCTCTGAATTAGATATTGATAAAGATAGGATACATTATCATTGCGGAAGAATCAATCCGCCAAACCAACCGATCAGATTAATCTTGCACAAGAACGAAGCGTGTTGTGATTCTTAACCTGTGAAAGATTTTGATAAATGATTATGATTGCATACTCCATGAATAGGTCGACATTATAAATACCTCCCTTTCTGAATAAATTTTTAGCTTTTTAAAAATAAATCGATCACATTAATATTGCAGTTGCAATGGTATATGGTGCATCAGGAAATAGGAATGGTTAAGCAAGTGCTTGGTGGGTGTGCAACTAGTAAAGGGTTAAACTATATTTGCAGTATAAAAAAAGATAAAATAAAACTTTACTATGTATAGCATGAAATCACAAGTCATCCATACCCCCTTGGATCAGTTAGTGGGCTTTCCTCGTAATTTTAACAATAGATTTTTGCTTTTTAGCGATCAAGACATGAACAATGAGAGCAGTCCCTTCCGTGTTTGGTTGCAAGGGCAAAGGTTACTAGCTCTCTAAGTCATTATTTTGCAGTGAGAGATGAGACCTACAAAACCACCGCCTACACGTACATTATTATTTTTAAAAGTGTTTTATCTTTACTCATGATTTCATGGTATCAAGCGGTACAGCACGATGACGTTTGAAGATTTCACCATTTATATCTCTCATCATCATAACAATGGTCTTTAGCGTTGTGGAAGATCTCTCTATCCTAATCCCAATCTGCAGTTTATTGCTCTCTTTAATCATCCTCATAAACTGTAGGGAAAAAACTCTTGCGACCTCAACTTAACTTCTTAAGCATGTCATGTCATGGAACGCAGTTCCCTTGTTTTTAAACTATGAATTATGTTCACTAAATACATTTACACTCATTCAACTTGTTCTGCGAAGAGTAAGAGGCCATTCCTTGTCTGTTGAGCCCACCTATTTTTATTAGGGGATCATATAGCGGTTAATATTTATTGGAGTAAAATATAAAATATTGGGATGGATAGGGAATTGCTTTTTCACCTCTGTTCTAAGCTTTTTCCTGAAATTCTTTCTTAAAGGGTTGACTATCTTCGAGACGAAGATTAAATTTAAATCAAACGTACAAATATACACAATAATAAAATGCCAAAATGCAAATGCAAGGTTGGAAAAAGTGCAATATATTGTTTGCAAAACACTTTAACACTGCAGCGTTTAAAGAATTTTCCCAAATGATCATATTAAACATTTGCAATTTCAATAAATGCATAAGATGCATTTTAGCAGATTTAGAGGAGTCTTTTTGAAAGATTCTTTTCTACCGTTAGAATGTAAATATCTTGCAGGAAACCACTGAGCAAGACAAGTGTGATAAACAGGCTTATCGGTATTTAAAAGCTACAGAATATTATTCTTTGTCAAAGAGCGGATAGGGATAAAGAAAGGGGAGAGAATAGCTAAGATATTCATCTCTTGTCCTCCTTTTCCAAACGGTTTTGAATTAATAAGGGGAGAGAAAACGTGACCGATTGAATCGAGAAATGTTATAAACGTGGCTTATCGATGACAAATATGAAAGCAATTATGCCTTTTGCAAACTGAAGATGACTATAAACTCATTGTTCCCTTCGTGCTACTGTTTGAGTCTTTCAAGTCTTCTCAATTGAAATACAATATAAAATCAATAAAGGTGACAGAATTAGTCGGTATGAGACAACTGACAGGAAAGATTGAGCAGGCAAATGCCTTGTCCGGAAACTGCAGTTAAACTGAATAGTCAGTGGGGCTTTCGTATCGTTATATTAATAATTTAGGCGTAATACAAACGGTTAAGTAAACTTTTATTAATAAGTTGAAATTTCTTCAAACAACTTGGAAAATAAAATTGAATTTATATCAACTCAAGTCTTGCTTATTCTTTAAAGCGGGCTGACAGTGATAATAAATTTATTGAGATAGATGGATGGAAAGACGTCTTTGACTTGTATCAGAGTTCTTTAAACATTAACACAAAACGCTACATTATATTAAAAAATTGAGGTGTCTAAAAGCCCAAGTGAATGGATGTGTTCAAAACATTAATGAATTTATAAGTTTATAAGGAGGTAGGCACGCTGAAACTAAAATTCCCTTTGTTGCATTTCGAAATATTAGGTGTCTGAAAAAGTAAGAAACATTAGTTTCTGAAACGTTGTATAAGTAAAGAAGCCTTATTTAAAGAAAAATTAACCGTAAGTCGATATGATACAATAGTATACAACGCAATGCAATGCAATTTTACAGCAAAGATTTATTTATCTTGATTTGATTAGCAACTAATCAAAACTGGTTAGCATGATTATGCTTATGATGGCTGTTGAAGCCATCTTAATACTATCTAATTTATTTATTTTGATCAAATTGGATATGATCGAAACATTGTGTTTATAAAAGACTGTCGAGCATTTTTTTCAAACAAGGAAAAACAGGAATATAAATGAAGTTATCACTTTAAAAGTTGAGTAGGAAACAAGTGGTTTTATTCTTATCTCTTCCAGTCACTTCTGTTTGTGAACTGCTGTTTGATAATTGACTTTTTCAGGTACATTAGCTGGAAGAGGAAAATGGTCTATTTTAGTCGGGATGTGACATATGGCTACTTATATTTTCATTCAATGCTGATTTTTGATTGCAGATTACTATTACCATATAATATTTTTAAACTCTACTTGTCTTAAGCCTGTCGATCTTTGTTCTATGAAAAATGTAAATGAGCCACTTGTTTTTAATGTGAGGTATTATGTATTGATTATTAGATCCCGCAATAACTGGTTCAGTTACTAAGTTTTAAAATGTATGTTCTGCTACGTCTCCCTTAATCAATAATTTATTACTTGGAACTAAAGCTGTGTCTGAATTGTTTAATTTCATTTACTTATTAAAAATTGATATTTCAGGTATAAGCTATATGTAAGCTTACAATGCGTCGAATACGGGTAAATTAAGTCAGGTATAGTCAAGAGTCGCCAGATGCTCAGAGAGTAAGAAAAATGGTAAAGTCGTAAAGTGACTAAAATTATATCTGTTAACACACATTTTTTGTGGAAATCATCTTTAAAACTTTATTGTATATTCAAACGCTTTGAGTCTCAATAATTTAGCCTTGTACATATAAGATTTGTTTTTATTCAGAGAGTTCAATACGATAATAGAAATATCTAAAAAATACTATCGCGATAATCTGATAATCTTGAATATTTATATATCTTTCCAAACAAATCTACTAAAGCGGTGAGACGGCTTTTGGTTTACAAAAGGTTAAAGGTAGATAGGAAATGGTACAAAATGTAGTAATATCTACTATGCACTTGACTAACGGTGTGCGTTTACTATTATATACTGTGAGACACAAGGTAATACAAAATGGCACTTTCATTCCTCATGAAAATCAATCAATATATACGTTAAAATAAATTTAGATATAAAACAAGGTTAACTTTAATCTCGTGGTAAGGCTACTGCATATGTGCTATTCTCTACTCTCAAATCTACTACTGCTCTACTACTACTACAACTAAATTATTAATTAAACTTGGTCCATAAATTGGTTTAAACCAAAACCATTAAAAAGCTTAAGTAATAAACACAGGGTCGTATTTCTTACAAATCTGAGGTTTGAATGTCTACGTAGTTAATTTGAACAAATGAAACCTAAAAGTTGTACAACCCAAAATACTACTCCATAAGGGACGGAGAAGCGGTGCATCCCCCTTCCTCATGCTTGACGAGCAAAGACATCCTAGAGAAAGTTTTTGAACAGGATTTACACGAGTATTTCTTAACTTCCGAATGAGTTTGGAGATGAGCCCTGAGATTTGAGCGGTCTGCAAAAGCTCGGTTGCAATGCTGACACGAAAAAGGCTTCTCCCCCGTATGTGTTCGAATGTGTCCTTGCAGCAGCCAAGGTCTCGAGAAAGCCTTGCCACACATGTTACACTTGCATGGTAAAGTGTGAGTGCGAATGTGCATTTTGAGAGCACCCAATGAAACGTAGACTTTCTCGCAAAACTTGCAAATAAAGGACTTCTTGTTCTGACTCGCACAATGAAACTGGAGGTGTTTTGACAGACCGGAAAATGTTGAGTAAGACTTGTTACAGTCAGGGCACTGGTATCGAACACTTCCGTTTACATTTGTAGGTAAAATCTGCACTCCGGTGGGGCTAGGCCTGCTGACCGTCGTATAGCTTTCTCCTTTCACTAAGCTCAAGATCGAATCTCGGCTGGTAGGGGAGTGGCTTGGAGACGTGTGGACTGGATAACTTTCCTTTTGCTCGTAGTGATCCTTTTCATAATGATGGCTGTTATAATATTGATGCTGATGTTGGTGTGACTGGGGGGGATAATGAGGCTCTTCGTTAGGGGAAGAATAGCCAGAAAGTCGAGAACTGACCCTTGGCTCGTCTTTAAAAGGGGTAGACAGGTGAGATGGACTGGACAGCCGATGAGGTTCTTTGATTCGGAGAACAGGGTAAGCTGGTTCCTGTAGAAGAGGGGGTGACACATGAGGAGGTGACCCTGCATCGCGACATCCGGTCTGCGGGGTGTAATGAGAAGAGAACTGAGATGGGACGGGTGGACGGCTATTTTGGGGGCCCGTGGTGGTCGAGTTGAACATTTCGAAAGCAGATCTTGGGGATGATGAGAAGTTCAGAGGAACGTAGGGATTTATTTTTTTCCATGACGTCAAGGCAGGAGGGTTAAGGCTTATGGACTCCAAGGGACCTCCACCGAGGGATTTTACATGTTGTGAAAGTACCCCACCGTAATGAGCCTCTGATGGCAAGTATTTGGATTCCTCAATGAGACGGGATGACTGTACGTTTTGAAGGTGAGAATAGCTTTGAGAAATATCCACTCGGCCAGCAACCAAGGAAATTGGGGGTGGAGATAACGAAGAACTCTTTTCTTTCCCTGTTATCTTCAAGTCTTCTGGTTTTGTGGAGAGGTTCTCAGGCTCAGAAAGGTCCATCGGTGATGGGGATAACCCTGTAATTAAAAACAAAAAGTTGTATAAGACTTTTATTATTTGAAAATTAAATTTCTTACAGCAACAAAACTCTATAAAATTAAATTAAATTCTGGAATGTTAGTAGAGCTTTACCTTTGCAGGATTGATCCGAATCGGATAAAATATCCTCGGTAGGGTCATACTTCAAAGGCCTCTTTTTAAGGGGACAATGGCTATAGTTCGAAGATCGTTTTAAGGAGTTCACTGCGTGTGGCATTTTGAAACAGCTTTCAAAAATTACTTTTTCCCTTTGTAAATTTAAGGCACTCGATGCAGGAAAACAATAATGGATTTCGAATTCAGTAAATGAGTATGCTAGGCTGACGAAGAATAAAAATGCATATATTTTACGATGAGGTAAATTGAGACCACTTATAAAACTTTAGGAGTTGATAACTCGGCTCGATATCTTTACTGGATGCGTGCTGAGCACGGACTGAAGGAAAAGGCCAAATGGTCCACATTCTTATCAGGTGTGTGGGTCCGATAGAAACGTATGCGGATCATGAGTTTGTTTCCCAGCAGCCCTAGAGCTTCAGCTTCAGTATTCAGGGATGGTAAAGAGTAACAGGAGCACGTGCTTTGTGACCAATTGGAGTCAGAAGGGGATGGTTTAGTTACCAGTTATACCAGTAACTACTCCTGTGATGTGACCATACCTATCCACTAGTTTTTAACATCCGACCTGCTTTTGCACCCTTAAGCAGTGCCTACCTACTAGAAGTACAGCTTCTGCTGGTTAATGTTGGAATACCCACAACACTCAAAGATGTAATCTCAATTTTTAGAGCCCTTTTAATAGTACAAATATAGAAAACAGATCTTGTACAGCAGCAGAAGAGGCTGATGATAAGGTAGATGAATCTTTAGATAGAATAAGCAGACCCTATGTCCTGGAAAGTAAGGATTTAGCTACTGTCACTACAGAACAGAGCGATATCCTTTAGCCAGAGCTATGCTAAATAACCATGCATGCCCTTTTCACCCTGAGGTTCGATTTAAATACCGGGGAGCCTGGAAAATAAAAGATCCCTATCCTCTCCTTCTTTTGTGGGTCCTGATTCTGACTAAAAGATTCAATATTTTGTGTTCAATCCAGTGGAGCATTTACCAGTACTAATATCTGGGATGGTTTGGTAATGGTTGGTATAGGGCAAGCTGTGCCGGTTGAAGGATCAGTAAAGTAATCATTCGACGGGACCAGTTGCCCACGAAAGTAAAAAGAAGGTTCTTTTCATTCAAGAACAGGTGCAAGTTGGAAAGCTTAATGGTATCGTATATTGGTACAACACAGTCCCTCTCTAACTTAAAGCCGGGCTTTGTTCTAGAAAGAGACCTTAAAATGGGTTTTAAGCACTGGAAAAAGATGATGAACTAAAATCTCATCCCTTTTTCGATAGGTTCATTAACGACGTTTATAACTGAATAAAATTAAGTAAAATATTTCATAGCATTTTACATAAAGTATAAACAACTAAAGTTAGTTTATTAAAAACGTCACGTATGTATTAAGTGGCATGTAATTATAGTTTAGAGCCCGTCGAATTCATTTTTTAACGTATCGAAATAAAAATAGATTCATACTACTTGACTCGATGTATTAATTTTAAATTTTTCGGCAGGCACGTTTAAACCTTATCTTCTTGTAAAGTTGTTAGAAAACAAAAGTAGCACCGATAAAAGTCCAATCCTGTCCCGCTATACCAATGTTTCATGGATCTTTATGCGAAAGTGAAATTAGTCACACATGCTGAGATTTCTTCAACAAAATATCAAAACTTGTCTTTCACTTTCCATATGCGCTCATTTCACTTAAGCAGGGTGCTGATTTTACAATAATAGTAAAAATATAATCTAACTTAAGTAAAGAACCTAAAGAAGTTACGCAATATTCAATGAGCACAAAGAATGATGGCATGCGGAGCTGGCTATAGTAGTGGCACTTGGCAACTGCTAAAGATTTTAGTTGGATATGGGTTGGGCAGCCTATGTATTGGTTTACAAAAATCCTTAAGTTATTGGTGCTTTTGAGATGAAATCTGTTTTGAATGGGTAAAGTTGCCTGGCATTTGATCTCTTGGGCAAGAAGTTTCCAAAACTTTCATCTGCTTCGACCTAAGAAAGAATCATTCACATATTGAAAGGGTATGCACCCTTAAAAGATTATTTCAGACTCAATCTTCAGTTGTTGATCGCCAGACAGGGCCCTTCTTTTCTTTGATGGATTCTTCTTGAATTTGAGCACTAAGAAAGGTTCATGTTTTAGATGCGATTGTGTAACGTTAACAGCTTCAAAAGAACTTTTTTCTAGTTAATATCCGTCATATTACATGCATGCATGATTTAAACACTATTTCATCCTTCTACAGACAGTGAAAAATACTGCAAATCTGGCTTTAAAATATACATTTTTATGAGAAGTTCTTTTGTATATACTAAAATAAAACGAAAATCTATAAATAACGCAAAGTAAGGTTGTTTTTCCGACTTTTGGGACAACTTGTCCCGGACAAGTGAATAAACTATAGATTCATCAGCCCATATACAGCCCTGCAGTCCGGTTTTATCAACCAACGGACGCAAAAGGATGGTAGTAACAATAACAAATTCCACAAAAATACACTTCCAATTCCAATTCAAGGTATAAATACATGGTCCTACTTGTCAATTGTACAAAAAAAATAGCAGAAGGCCCGAGTTACTCCCTGTAAAACTACCGATTGGAATAATAATTCACTTTTCTAATACAAGACTAGGTATATTTCCATTTTTATTGTTGAAAAACATTTTTAACGCTCAGCATCAGAATCAGAGGCAGCTGCAGTGGTGGAATCCCTTCTCAATTGCATAAAAGGTGCACATCTAGTCCAACGGACTCGCGCCTGGTCGCGAGCCCAACAAACTCCCCGAAAACCCTAAGCTACCTAGCTTAGTGCTGCTGCAGCAATCGGGCAGATATAATCTGCATCTGCTATGGCTCCCAAATCCATCCGACTAAGGGCCCTTTTTATAAAAAGCTTATCTAAACTTGCAGTCGAACGGGGGAAATCAGGGTTCCAATCCATCCATTATATATATATCCTTCAGCGATCGGATAATCATAGATCTGTGTCCGTACTACTATTGCTTTTGCTTATGTTCACCCACTTCGATTCAGCTTATTGTTAATACGATCAAGGAACCTTACCTTTTAAAAGCTCAGAATAATCATCACTCACTACCACCCCAACTGTGTCGTCATTCATAACCGGAGCCAGGCCAAGCAAGATGGACAAGTACTATTCACCATTCACCTTTGGAAACCTTTGTCATTTTTCGATCTTTCAATTTCATATATTATTTCATATGTGCACTGAGTAGCTTTGCAGCTACAATGCCATCCATATCATCCTCTACACATTTTTCACAATAAATGCCTTCAGCTGGTGCTGCGAATGAATTTAAGGGATGATTTTCCAAGAGCTGCGTCAAGTCAACTTGTTTTCTGTATTCTGTATCCGTACTATTGAATAGTATGACCTATAGAAGAGCATTGATGCACTACTGTTGTAGGCTTTCTATTTAATTCAAGACTATTGAAATAGTGCATATGGTTAATTGCAGATGTAGAAATGTACAAGCCCAACCTGGCATGTATGTCTGCTACATCGTAGTAAAGTAATGCAATGTAAGCGAGGCAAGAGCAGATGAGCCAAGATTTTGATGGGCTTTGCACAATGCATCGTTGAATTTCATTTTGCTTTTGATCTCTGGAAATAACAAAACCAAAGTCCGTTACAGGTTTCCAGTGCCGCGCGTGCCATGGTCTATTATCTATAAAGATTTATTCTTTAGATCGCAACTGAAAGCTGAAATTCAGCTTGTTTTGTAGATTAGCTGAGGTACATGTAAAGTAATAGATAGGTTGCTAGAAGGACGGCTGCTGTTGACTGGATCGGATTCGGATGATGTTCAAAAAATATTATTATTTAGCTTATTGTGTTTACTATGAGAGAAGTGACAATCATTGGGTAGATGCGTGGCATTACGATTTTTACCAATGGTTGTTTTTCAAAATTATGCACCAGAGCTTATTAAGAAGGAAGTCAAGAGTAAAAAGGAAGTTAGAACACGGATTTATGAAACAATCTAGCATAGCAATCGCCATGAACCTGTATATTAATGCGCAACCGACTACAATAATATGCTAGAAATAAAATACAATTTTGAGGAAACTGTCTTTCAAATATATTTACAAGGATTTCTGTCTTTACTTTTGCTTTTGATAAGATTCCAACCTCAGCGGAGATCCGTTAGGGTTTTTGGATTTTAAATCAAATTAACAAAAATATAAATAAATGTTATCAAATCTATAAAAGGCAGCAATTCAGTATTAAAATTTGAATTCAAATTTACACAACTTTTGCAAAGAACTTTGTTAGCATTAAACTGTACTTCAGGCTTTTATGAGTGCTGGCCAAGTATTCATGTAAAAGCCGGAAGTTTGAGCATCCTTATAACTCGCTCAAATCCTTAGAAAAACATATCAAAACTAAGAAATATTTTCGCATCTGTCATTTCTTCAACTAAAGCTTGAACAGTAAAGTGTACGTAATACCTACAACTTTTATTACAGTTCTAACACATAACAAGAGCGGACAGTATTGAGTAAAGTAAAGACTTTAAAAAGTTAGGATTTCTAAAGTAAGGGATAATAAAATGCAGAAAGTCATAAAAGTTTTCCAAAAAGAATGTGATGATAGATTACTGGACATATTTTTCTTTCTATTTTTTGATGTGAAGGTTGCATTGAATAAGACCTGCGGGAAACCGCTATTATGATGACAGCAGCATATCATACCAACCAACCAGTGACATGTCAACTACCGACTTAGAAGTAATAAAATCGCTAACATTTCGCAACGTTAAACTCCTCTTTTCATCTCTCACATTCAGATGCTAATGCTCACCATGAACGTTTCAAATGTGTCCATAAAAAGAGTTCTAAGATCGTAAAATTCTATTCGGTAGTTCTTCGTCAGTATCAATACCGTCACCGTCACCTTTCAGAAATTGTGACTCATATCCAAGGATTTCTCCTGTGCCAGATTTTTATTCTAAGCCGGATTTTCATTACAAAGAATTTGTACACTAATCTAAAACGCACACAAAATCATAAGCAAAACAAACCAACAACAATACTCAGTATTTGTATACTTGCTAACAGTCTGTCTGCTGTTAAAAAAATAGTAATATGTCAAGAATCTAAGCAATATTGGTTGACACAAGTTAAAATAATTTCCAAGAATATGAAGAAAAATGCCTATGATTATTTAAATATAAACACAGCTACAAATAGATTCATGAATGCATTAAGAAAAATTCCGTTCTAAATTATTTTATTGAATTTAAGGTTTCGCAACCTCACAAGTTTGTTTAGTTACGAAGTATGGCCATGGAATAAAGCATGTCCTTCAGGTTCTGTGTATTTGTTGTGCAACTTTCTCAAAAATCATAAGTAAAGTAAACATTAGAATGCAAATTGAAGCTTTTGCGTATATTTTTATGAAAAAGAAATATCAATACTTTTAGAAGTATCGGACTTGGCAATTTTTAGACTTCTTTCATGAATGGATGACCACTTACTCCGTCTCAAGCTGTTAGGTATATTTATCAAAGATTCTCAATAAGCTATGGAAGATCGTAATTTAGTTTTTCTCTAAGCAGTTAAGAAAAGGGCATTACGCATCCAGAATTAAGGTATCCATCGGTTTAGTTGACATCTGTTTCGTTCGGCCCTTTTGGTCGAGGAATTGGGCAACATGTACGCAAGATTATGTTTCAGACTTGCCCAAGTCATTCATTTAATTTCTGCAGTAAATGGACTTTGAATTTAAAGGTGGCTGAAAGGTGGAATATCCTATTCTGTCTAGCTACTACTGCTGTGATTCCACTTCCACAAGGTCCAACTCTAAAGGAGCTTTTTAAATAAATCGTTGTAGAAATCATTGAGTTCAAATCCAGGGTTACCTAATCGGGTGTATAGGTTGACTACTACGTGAAAGAAAACCTTGTCTTTTGTACGAGTCGAAGAAAAGAAACTATTTCTATAAAGTTGAGGAAAATGAACAAAAGTAAGTCAACTAAACTAACAAACAACACACCTGTTTAAAACCCTTGTGGATTGGAATTTATATTTTTTCCACAAAACCAAACCAAATGTCAGGCAAGGCAAGGCAGGTAAAGATTATGAGCACAAAAAGAAATGCGGATGCTGCAACTAAACTGGCAAGAATACAACAATATGTTTGAGGCATTAAGAACGCCTATCTATCCGCAGACATGTCAAAGGTCTATTTTTTTTTATTAAATTCTTCAGGAATGTCTTAGCAGGCAAATTTTTCATGCATCTTTTGACTTCATTGTTGAAAAATATTAAAAGGTTTTTTTCATTATTACTTTTTTGTAGCGAAACTTATAGATATAGGGGTGAGAGATGGCGATTTATTAACTTAAATAGAGCTTTTGAGATAAAATTGTTGGTTTGTTGGTCAAGTTCTTACGCAGTAACAGTGAGCGGATTCGACTTAAACTCTTATATTCCAGTTTCCGTATAGCTCAGAGAAAGTAAAGTCATTCTTGCAATGTTAAATTCATCTGGGGAATTATTATTGCAAAAAATAAATAAATCAAGTATAAGTAGAGAAGAGTAATATCACAGTTTTACATAGAACGAACTAGCACGCTGAGATAATTACGCAAGGGGGGATTAAAACCAGAAAATACGTTAGTATAAAACCAAAATGGCATTGTTGTTTCCCTGATACGTGTTTGTTAGTTGATGGTAGTTATAAACTGTGATGAAACTTACCAAGCATTATTTGTCATTGACTTAGTTTTTGGTAAAGATCAAGTGATACAGGTGACATGTGAATAAAAGGTTTGTGTTAAACCGTATTAAAAAATATGCTACAGCTTTTAAAACATGCTGAAACACATTTGCTGAACAAGATATATGCTAGAGCAACAGGTATTGTGCAATTTGTATAGACGCGTTTTCAACAAATGATTTTATCAGCATTAAAAAGAATAAGAATAAGAGAGTGATTTAAATGCTATGCTGTTCTTGTTTTCAGGCACGTCTTTGTTGAGAATAAAGGCTTCGCTTGAATAATTTCGTCAATTATTGGCTAATTTCTCTCTTTCCGCCATACGGCTTAGAAAGTGAAACCGTCAACATTAAACCATTTTTCAAAACGATATTTGTAAATAACAAGTTGATTGTTTTAACAGAGATTACCGCAGATTTAATTTTATACCGAGGAAGGAATTTTAAGAAGACTGCTGGATTAATTTTACATTTTGTAGAATGGTCCAGTAACTCCAATTCCATGAATTCATGAAACGTTGCATAATTTAAGTAACAACAATTTCCTGAATTACACCTTAAAACAAACAGGAATACTTATGCCGTGTGCATATAGATTACTGTCTTTATGCGTACAACAACCAGTACGACAACTTTCCAGTAACTTTTTTTGGTGCACAACCTCATTCATTTCACTGAGCGTAGTTTGTTTGCAATCCGAAATAATTTTACTTTCCTTTTTAAAGCTCCTAAGAATCATTTCGTTTTAATAACATATTCCACGGTATTTCTTCTCGAAGGTAGGTAGTAAAAAAGCAGTAAAACTCACACATATAAACTTATTACACCAGCGAGCTTGTTTACTGAGCCCTTAAACTGTTTACTGTAGTTTGTGGGGCTAATTTATGCTAGATATCTCTAACCAGTCAAAAGTGTCTATCTTAAGCCGAATGGTTGTATTACGCATACATGCTTTATTCATTACAACGTGAACTGAAGAAGAAGGGTCTCATTGCATATGACATTTTAAGCTTCGTCGCTTCTTCAATAAAATGAATTATAAAGGATTTACCTACAATTTCAATGTTCAAAGAAAAGAACCCATTTCTCTTGCATACTAACAACCATCAAGTAGCCTTTATGCAAATCTTTCAGACTCATTTTATCAAGTTCGTGACCGTACATTTCCGTAAGGTCTCAAAATATTTTTTATTCATCTGCTCAACAACTGATACCCACTCACTATCCATTTTGCGTTTTTAATACTTTACAACTTGGTATCGGCTAATGTGGGCATCGTTCTTTATCTTTCCCTGTCTCTTCATTCAGGTACTCACGCACCTTTAAGGGAATTTAGGTCTGTTTCGCTATCAGTCTTTCTTCGATTATTACTAGGCTTCTTCCAGGTAGCATTGTGGCAGGTATGACGCTTATCGGTACTCTTAACATATAAGTAAGTACTCATTAGAAAAAACAGGGTAAATGTGTCTCCTCTTTCACTGGCTGGCTGGTTGATTATCTTGATGTGAAAGGAACCTTATGTAGATTGATATGATCTTCATTCTTCTTCTTTTTGTTGAAAGTAAATAGAAGCCAGTTTTATTTTATTATCATTATTGCTTCTGCTGACCGTTTTTGAGAAGAAATGCTTGTAAAAAACACACCTTAACTGGTTTACTAGAGCCAGAGCCTGCGTGCCCCTTGGGACCTTTAAGCTTTACGAGAATTATGAATCACCGCACAACTCTTTCTCTTTGAATTCAAAACTTCAAATAATACGTAAGCTATGGAAATTGATGGTAAGCTTTTAATAGAAATATGTAAATAATGTTGACCCACAGGCTCATTAGTATGCATTGCCATGTTTACATTTGAAACCGTCACAGTGTACAAACCTAGTCCTCATTGCAGTTCCCACACTGGTTGACGTGCTTTCTTGGGTATTAATATGTACAATCGGTTTGTGGGTTGATAATATTTAATAATTAAAGACTTATGTGGTGGTCTTTCATGCTTACTCCGATGAAATTTGGATTAATTTTAATTTTTTAAATTAATTATGGGATTTAAATAAATGTATGTATCACGCAAAATAACAGTCAAGTTCCTTGCTAACTCGATTATTTAAGGAATAAACATTTGATGTCAGACATAGAAAAGAACCCAATACGTTGTCCTTACTCAAAAGCCATACTAATCATAACCTTACTAAGTTAATATCCTGTTAGCCTCTCTCATCGTAATTATTACAACAAGATATTAAGACATTTAAAGATGCTTGTTAAAGCCTATTTGTTTAGCTAGTGTTTAGATAGCACAATTACTGTAAACTTCTGTACTCAGTTGTTTTTTGAGAATATTCTGTAAAGATTCACATCCAAGCATCGATAGAATTATTGTTTTATTTTCAGGCTTATTAATAAATCGAATCACCAACAAACTGCAACGCCATGCTAACAAAATTTGACCTGATCAAACAACGCCATTTCATTGCTGTTGTCGGGTGAAAGGTGCTTTTCTGATGATTTCTTCTTCTTCTTCTATGGGGGTCTTAGAATGGAATTATGGGCAAACCAAATGTTATTTGTAATATGCATTTACAAATTCGACTCGCTTCCTGGGCGGTGAGTGAGCAGGGAGCATTTTAAATCGTTCCTGACACTTGACTCCCGAAGTTTCCGACCAAGACATTTTGAACCGCTGAGCCTAGTACAATAATTGTTGCTTGTTTTCCAATTGAATCGGTTGAGTTAGATTTAATGGGCTTTGTTTTGGGGATTTCTATATTGTCAACTTCAATGTTCTTGGGTAGTAACATTTTAAAATACAGGAAAGTTGCATTATTTTAAAGAGTTTAGGCTTTTCATGCAAGGGTGGAGGTCTAAGTTTGAAATAAGCCTACGGTTTAAAACTGAAGAAAGTAAACATTTTCGATTAACCAACAGATAAAGCAAAACATGTCTGTCATGAATGATCATATTAAATTAGCAACTGAAGTCATGATTTCTTTATTCCTCCCTACCACAGATTTAGATGATGTCACCAATAAGCCAATTCTGAGCATGAATAGGCTATTCATATTCCATTCACGTACTTACTTTAGTAATATTCTTGCAAATCAAATGCATTAAAGTTCTTCCATGCAAATGCCGCAATCATAAGCACAAAAATAATAATGAAATGAGTGACGAGTTGATGATTAGTTGGTAAAAATAACCTTAACGGGAGATCGCAGGGATCAATGGGTTGGATTAATTTATCATTTACGCATGAATGACAAATTAATGCCCGTGAAATGTAGCTGGTTATCTAAACTCATCACCGGCGAATCGGGACGTGAGACTGCACTTTCTTCATTTCCGCAGTGTTTTTTCGGGCTTTTTTATTTTCATAATCGATCGCAAAGTCCCTTGGCTTTACAGGCTAACCATATCATCAGCCTTAGTTCCTAAAACGAACAATAATTATTGTACGTGGATATTTTAACTATTGATAAAGAACTTTTCTAAACCTTCGGTAAACAGAATTAAAATGGTTACTAAAAAATACACGACATTGATCTTCGAAAAGCTTTTACGGAAGAAATCCATAAACTTAGATTCGGATTTAATAAAAGAATTGCGGCCTCTTTGCGTCTAACCGTCAGTCCTTTTTAAGTTAGAATTTGTACAAAAAGAATGCATAAAGACGCTTTTTAGTACTTTTTCAATCATCTTGTCGGACGGAACTGCGGTTTTTGTATTTGTTCATAATGTGTATCAGATCTAGGATTCCTCAAAGAAACCCTTTTACTTGCTAGCTTTGCTGGTCGGTTTTGTAGCTAACCGCAGGGAGGTCATGGATATCAATAAAATTACCGTTTTTCATACAAAGCAAAAGCCATAAAAGGATGGCTCATAACAAGGTGATTACTTGTCACCACCCTCCTTCTGTGCATCATTTTTTTTATTTAAAGCTCTCCCCTCCATATGCCTGTAGTTAGCAGTACAGTATATTTAATCAGACGTTACCAACGACGACATCACTATGAACCCTTATTCCATGTCAAGAATTCCGAAGAAACATCCTCCAAACTAAGAAAGTCAGAAAATCTTCTTTCTATATAAAAATGTCGTTCAATTCGTCATGTAAAAACAGTTTTTTAAAGCTGGAAATCAACCACAACTACGTAATACTGTCCTATTATTGTCATAAACGAACACCTACGGCAGTTCGTTTCACTAACCAGGTGTGAAAACTCTGGTATGCAGTAATATCTGTAATTCTGTAATAAATAACTTTAAATCACACTACCTAACCTACCTCTTACATGCAGATGTTTCCGGGGTGGCATTTTTATTTAATAAATGAAGGCTGCATCCTTCTCTTTCAGCAGTCTGTGATTATCTTGATAAAAAAACTTACAATTCAGATCTGTCTTACAGAACACAAAAATAATCCCAACAAGAGTGGTAGTAGTAGTTAGTAGTTGTAGGGATTTTGTGTAAGATAACGGTTTCTCCAACCTCTCTGGAAGGGTCAGTACTACTAATGTGGCAAAAAAACAATGGTTACGTTACAGTTATCATTACAATGCAATGCGATGCAACGAAACGCCTTAGGGCCATTCGTTTTATATTCGGTTCATTTCCATCAAGCATAATGAAAGACAAGGGACAAGATGAAGGGAGGTTTTCTCAGTACTACTACCTTACCTACCTACTACTGCACTGTGAGACTGAGGTGCAAAAAAATTATAAGTTAAAAAAATGCAACGTTCAATTGATGAATGATGTACAACCCCACGATGAGCTTTAGGTTTTTATTTACATCCATAAGCAGTAAGCATTTCTCGTGTTCCGTCGAAATTATTCCTATGCACCTATGATGCACTGTCAGTAGATCATGTAATGTATTTTTTAGTTGAACCCACACCTTGCGTTATCCCGACTAATTCCCGTGGTCATTGATTAAAAAGGATGTGGAAGTGCAGCTTCGATCTTTGTTCGTAGGTGAATCATGATTGATAACGAGAGTTGAAGCATTATATCTTTCATACATGTATCAAAACAATTCCAGACGTAATTCCTCTTCTATGTGACCTGGCCAGGTGAAAGCTTCGCAGCAGCCGATGATCAACACCAACCATACACCTACCTATCTAGGGATGCAAGTGTGATTACAACAAATAAATAAAAAGCACTCTCACCATGCCACAAATGAAATCAACGTAAACATAAAAGAAGAGAGAGTCGATGGTGAAGATGATGTGATGCTTTTTAGATGATGTGGATGAGGATGATATGAGAGACAGTTTTGGTGAAAGATTATAAACGCATTCGGTCATATTTTGTTAGGATCCAATCCACGGTCGTGCATAAAATACTTTGTTTGAAATACGGCAGAACGGATTAGACAGTATAGTTTTAGTGGTAATTGCTTTGTGAATCGTGAGCAAAGTACCTACATACAGGCGGTCAAAATAATAACACACACCTCTGCTCGAATAATCCCTATGTTTGATATATTGCCGTACCCGGACAGCGCTGGCTGGCTGCTGTATCCCGGGATCTGAACGAATTGACAGCCGAACTTAGCAAAATGATTACATCATATCAGTTAGCAGCTGGTGTATTATCTTTCACCGGGCACCTACCTATGTCATGGGTGTGGGTAATATCTGAACTTCATTTATTGTTCATTTCCAGCCTTCTTGTCCCGATGTTTTGTGGATATAATACGAGAATGCTTTTGCTTTGTCTATACGGACGCAGGGACGAAGTTTATGCTCATCATTGCTGGCTGGTTGGTTAGTTTCTTGGGACTTTATATCTACGAAACTACTACACTTCATAAACTTTATTTTATGGTGCACCCTGAGCCCAAAACCTTTAGGGATGTTTGCCGGTTGTATGTATGTATGATCGGTACTTGTACTGGACAGGTGAAGGAGAAAGATCCAAGCACACAGTAAATTTGTAAACTACTTCAAAACGTCTCGTGTTTCACATGATTGTTTAAAAACCTCTCAAAAGGAAAGGTACTTAAGGGAAGCTATATGAGTTGAACAATTGCATCATTATTATCATTGCATGTTGAATGTTGTGATGTGAATGAAGGTAAGGTTCACTTTCAAGAGCTCATAAGGTGGATTAAGATGTTGGAGCCCTCAGTACAACAGAATCTAGATACACGCCAATCAGTTCAGGATGTTGGAGATCTCTCTATTTTACTATAGCTACTAACTATGATAATTTATCACGAAGTCTGACAACTTGAAAATGCAAGTCTGAAATGTTTACTTAATAAAATTCTCTCGTAACGTAAGGCTAGTTTGATATTTTGCTCTAAAAATGGGGGCCCGTTTAACCACTAACAGAAAAAAACGTGCAGATAAAAAGGGGAAGCTAAAAGAAGCTAAAAGAGCCAAGAAGGAAGATGAAAGCGCTGTTGAACCTGTAAAGAACCAGGAGCAAGTTGTCTCGCCCACTTTCAGCGCTCCAGTTCCACAAGCCTTTGATAAAAATGAACAAATTAGTGCTAAGGTAGATGACAGTCTATTTTTTACCGTTACCCAAATATTATGGCATACCCTGATTGTACCTACTTGTACCCTAATCGTTTGACTACACCGTTCTTTAACATTAGGATGAACAGATATGTACCCTTAATAAGCAACTTGCTGCCAAAGATGAACAAATTGGAGCAAATAATCAACTTATCAGTGAACTAGAGCGGGACGGTAGTGCAAAAGATGAACAAATTACACTACATACTCGACGTATCCGTGATCTAGAGCGGGACGTTAGTGCCAAAGACGAACAAATTGGAGCAACTAATCCACATATCAGTGCACTAGAGCGGGACATTAGTGCCAAATATGAACAAATTGGAGCAAATAATCGACGTATCAGTGCGCTGGAGCTGGACGTCAGCATCAAAGATGAACAAATCAATAAACTAGTAGAGCAAGACATTCCTGATAAAGATGAACAAATTCGAGCAAATAATCGACGTATCCGTGAACTAGAGCTGGACGTCAGCACCAACGATGAACAAATTGGAGTACATACTCGACGTATCAGCGAACTGGAGGAAAAAACTGAAGCACATAAACAGCGCATTAGCACACTAGAGGTGGACGTTAGTGCCAAAGATGAACAAATTGAAGCACATAAACAGCGCATCAATTCACTAGAGCTGGATATTAGTACCAACGAGGAACAAATCAAGGATCTGAGTAGTCGGCTCGAAACTCAAGATAAGAAAATGTCAGCTAAGGATAAATTATACAGTTACTACGATGTGCAAACTAAGGCTCGAGAGGAACGAATCAAAACCCTTGAGTCGCAGCTCATTGGAAAGGATCTTCTCATTAATGCTCAGAATTTAAGACTCAGTGAAAGGGATAGACGTCGCATCGCTCAAGAAGAGATGGTAAAGGCCCAGAATGCATCGTTTAGTGCCCACATGTCGTCAGACAACGCCACCACGATCAGTCCCACTGACCAAGTTCCATCATCATTCCGTCTAGTAGGTGTACCTGTCAGTGAACTGGGCTTACGAGTCAAAGACAACAATCAAGAACTAAAGGAAATAGATGAACTTTTGGATAGCCTTAATATAGTCGTAACTGACTAAAATGAACAAAGAAATAGAACCTAAACTGTACTTTAAATACCCCTAATCTTGCTTCTGCTTGTACCGCATTTCTTGCATAAGTTCTAAGCACAGTAAATTTTTAGTAATCATGTAATAAGCCTTAATGATAAAGCCTTATTTGACTACGGCTTGAAGTAATTTGTTGCTAAAAGAAGTACGCGAAGAAAGTATAACTGAGCAGTTGTAACTTGTACTTGCTTTTCATGCTTGCTTCTAGATATACATTGGAAATGAAGTAAATGACTTGCTTAACATTGTTTCCAGGCTAAACGAAGGTAACAAAGCTAACACTATCCGGCAAGTAGAACGGGCACATGTTCATTTTCTCATTTTCATGAGATCATTTATATAACACCTTCAAAGGGCTCAGTCAGTAGACGGTAAACTACAGTTTTCTCTGCTTTCGGTGAATTAAGAGAATGAAAGGTGTCGGTGGATAATTTCCTTCTAAGTAATAATCCTCTCGGTAAATGCACCCTTTTTTGAAGTATTAGACATAAATTATCCTGCATGCGTTTCCAATTAGTTGGATCCATCTGGCTAAACTGTTGTAATGAACGTCAAACATACAACTTCCCTTGTATCTTTCTTCTTCGCCCATTAATTCAACTTGATCCGTTCCTCTTTCTAAACGATTACTAACACACTTTTAGCTACACAATAATGAATGAGTTAATTTCCATGCTTGAACCAGCACCAAGTATTCTCAGTTAGTTAGAGCTTCGTTAGCTCATAATTATTGGAAATGTATATTATGCATAATGAGTTTCAATGGACTTGTTAGTATTTATTTACCTATGTTAGGTAGGACGTTAAGTGACCCTTGGGCGTGAGATGATCAGGTTTTGTGCTCCCTACAGTTGGGGTTTAATTGCAAATAGGGGATTTAAATGACTTAAACCTACACCTCAGCTACTTTACTTCTATCGACCTAGTGTCCAGATGCTAAGCTTTAAGCTGCAGTATAAAATATGGGACATGAATCTTGAAAGCCTTTTAAAATGGGGACCGGTTTTAAGGCAAAAGCCAATGGATGCTTCCTTCCTGGGTAATAGAAAAGCAGAAATATTGGGAAATGCAGTGTAATGCATGGCCAGGCAGGAGTAATAAGGTTGAGATGATATGAAGTGTCCAGTAAACAGAAAATTATTGTGTAATGAGGGACAGATGTCTTAAACAAGTCCATTTACTTTACTTTACGCACTTCACCTTTCTTTGCACGCTTTTAAGGGACGAAGTGTCACATTCCATGTAATCAGTCGCGTGCCTTGTTTGACCAGGATTCTTCAGCAAATGAATGTGCTTCGGGTTATGTTTTTTGATCGTTTTACAAATGGATAACCTCCCATGCCTCAGCTCTAATTTCGGAATAAGGAATCTCATTAGTATTTTTTTTTATTTAGGAGCTTGCTCAGTTATCAAAGCAATTTGGTAAATTTGTACTATTATTTTCATGAAGACTTGACTACTGTTAAGTTTAAGATGCTCAAAACTGAACGGATAGTTGTTTCTCTCTATAAACTTCATCTGTCCTCATCCGCATCTCTAAATAGTTTTGTTTGTATAAAGAGCATATGAATTTTAAAGGTAAACTGTCACTGTACAACTGAATCCAACTGAAATCTAGTTGACAGTATTAGCCTAAAAAATAGTGCCAGAAGTTGACTAACTCCATTTTTATAATTCCGGTTTGATTTTTCCCGTTCTAATTTTGTAAGCTTTTTTCTAAAATAATCAGAGCGGTTTCTATTACTGTTACAATTGGAAGACATTTTTGAGCCTTTAATTTTTTATGTCTCGTAATCACACTGGATTAGCGATGGGAAAGGGAACTTTAAAATTTTAAAGGGATCACATCATCATGCAAGTATGAAATTTGTGAATGAGAAATAAATATTCCAAAGAAGTCACTCTCTATTATATCCACTTTGTCCACCGCTCCTCGTCCTAAAAGTAAATGTTGCTCACCAGGTTTTTATTTAAGAAGGGCAAAAGGTGAATGTATAATGATAATAAGTACCCACTACTTGGCTACCTGCATATCTTGCTCTAAGAAAACCTCTCATTCAATTTTTGCTGTTGATGTTTCTCCTAACTGAGGGTATGATTAGAAAAATGCGAATCCTGACATTTTGTCCTGTTCTCGGTCCTTCCCATCGAAAAAAAAACCCACTACTGCTACTGCAAGCAAACCTGAACGAGTAGGTATTAATTGTAAATGCATAGCAGGTCGTCCTCGTCCTCAAGAGTCTTATGAAAACCGGTGAAAATAATATCAAGCATGAAGAATCTTTAGAGAAAGGCCTTCAACTCTCCGCAAAGACCATTTTTATCTTCACCTTCAGTTAAGATGAATGCCTTTGAATCCGGAGAGGGTCCTTATTACGCCGAATGTCCAATATGTATACCTTTTAGGCTCTGAACCCTTTTCGATTGCTGATTACAACAGAATTGAGAAATTCCAGTTCCGTCGCTCACAGTCAGTGAACCTTTTATGTTTCGAGGAGGCCAGTTGCTTTATTGGACAAAGGAGTCGAAAAGGTGAGAGGGTAAAGGTACATGATTTGATATAACCTCATCAAACACATTTGCAATCAAGTATGAACCATAAATTGAGGCAGGTAGGTAGGTAGGATTGGATCGAAAGATTTTATTTTACACGGATAAGGTCTTATTCCATTCTAAACAGAGAAAGAGTACCGTATTAATTCCACCAAACCGTACATTCTTTGGGTATTTTTAATCAACCGTACATTTAAAATTAGATGGCCGGAATAAGGAAAATGTTTTTTACCTTTAAGAAATCTCAGTTGTCACTTTGTTCAGTGAGCATTGTGGACTTCCTGATGATTGATTTATTTTTCATTGATGAAGTAAAGATTCAAAGATACATTGTTGAAATATGGAGTCGGTAACAATGGATTATGCAGGTTCATGTGGTATGTGGTACAGTAGCCGTGGTATGTCTGCCATTACAAGGGTGATGAAAGAAGTTTTTTATCAATTTTTTGTCCTATAAGAGCTCCCTTTGAGGAAGGGGTTTTTATCGGAATATGTGCTTCGATAAAAGAAATTTATTTCTGTGTTTGACGTTCATAGGAATTACTGACAGATGCTTATTGTCATGCTTTTAAGTAATCTCTACAAATTCGTATCCAACTTTAAAGGGCTGATTTTGCATTTGCTTTGGGAGTTCTTTATATTCGTAGATAATTAAAACCCCCATTTTTTAATTAGTTGTAAGCTACTTATCTTAATCTTTGCTGGAATTTTTTCTGCGTAAACTGCCTGAAATCTTGCATTAAGTATATTCTACAATCAATTTTCTTAAAAAGACTAGAACATAAATATGACTTCTTTTGCATGGATCATATCCGTTGAATTGAAAATGTCAAGAATATACTAAACCACACATTTCTGTTTTGTAGGCAGACATTGGATTTATGGAAACCTCTCAGTTCAACGATCACATCAGGGGCAGGAGCAGGCTGCAAAAGTCAAAATCTTAAACAAGGGTTGATAATCATGAATGAAACAAACATGAGCCTGACACATGTGTCCCCATCCCTTTCGAAACAAGCATCTACATTTTCTGTTTTGAAGTTGTCATATGTTGTGGAAGGTTCATCCCGTGTAACACGATTACCGTTTTAAGTAGTTAATAGTAATTATCGTTATGGGTTTCTTTGAGTAAGTAAAGCATTCAACAGACACTTTTAAACCTAAATAATAATAATGGGATGGAGTTAGAACAGCTCATGATATATGTGGTGCGACACATATTGAAGGGTTGGAGATCAAGCCATGACCTAATGCAGCATTTGAAATTTGAGTCAACATGTTTCGTTTTTCCTTATCCTGTGTACTTGCTTTTTAAATATGTTCCCTCGACTCTGGGTGTCTCCTTACAGCCGACTTTCTTCAAACGATTTTTCCAATGAATTGGAATGCAAAAGTCAAATATTTCACTTTGGTTGTACAACTGTTTGAACCGAAAAATGTAAGGTTAAATCAGCACTCGTATCTTCGTATGGAAAATTCATATAGGGAGGATTTTCATTATATGATTTCCCTTGATGTCCATCTACATCTACATTGTTCCCAATATTTTTTGGTTCAGCCTATCTCTGTTCAAGCATACTTTGGCAAATATAAAGTTAACCGGTATCAAAATGGCTAGATGTTTTAAATTAATGGAGTCCACTTACAATAGCGATACAAGTCATTAAAGTGTGAATCGGTTAGCATAGATATTAAACTTAGCAATGACCTAGCATTTGCTTCTCACAACTGTACTGTTCCACACGTATGACGCCACGTTCTATTTCATACCTGCCTTTAGCACATGATTCATTACAAGCACCATGAAAGCATGATATTCCAGTGTTGAATTGGTTCGGTTGCAATGCTGGCAAAACCTATCTTTACAAAAAAATTCCCATTTCCTCTTGACGAAATTTTAGCCCAATTAAGAGAATCCACAAACTTACATCGTGAGCTTGCATCTTCGAGCAAACCTACCTGATTCTTTGGACTCGGAAGCTTAAGAAATTATTGATTGATATGGGACAAAAGTTTGAAAAAAGAGAACTAAAGGTCCCTTTGGCCACCGGAGCTGTTATTACAGAAAATATTCATCACCTGCATGACATCAGCAGGATATTTGGCATTGACATCTTAGCAGTTGGCACGAGCCACTTCTTACATGGATGTCTGAGCCAGCCAAGGGTACACAACAAGGGTAACCTACTTTGTTTTACCAAAGTAGAACCAGGAAGGGAAGAAAAATTCGTTTCCTTTTAAAAGTCTTCTAAGAGTCCTATGAACTAGGTCATATATTATCCTTTAAGAAGTTGTTATTGCCTGTTGCATTCTATTTTCTTAGGATCGGATGTTTGCAGAGAAAAATAAATCGTATCAGGATTTTGATTTTTCATCCAACACCTGCACCTGCCTATTTACTACTGCTGTGTAAGGTTTAAAGGCATGTGCCCATGACACTCAGGTCTTATCCTAGGCATAAAATACGCAGTATTATGTAGGTCGCAAGAGTAACGTGAAGTTTCGAAATTTCAGCTGCTTCTATGCTTATTTCATCCTTATAGATTCTTAGAAACCCAAAGCGTTAAATATTATTATACGAATGCTGCAATTTGACAGCAATCAAAGAGATGGCAACCATTAACGTTTTCGAACTACATTTGAAATGAAAAAAATCCTACAAATAACGCAGGATCAGTTTATACGTTCCTGTTATTTTTTTCGGGTTAAAACTGAAGTATCGATGAAAATTAAATGATTACTTCTTAAAGAATCAAAAGTTGTATATCCAGAGGACTTCAAAATATCAGAAAACGAACTTCCTCCCTTCATTGTGTAGAAACGATAAAAGGGAAAGGATGAAAATTTATTACCATAAAAATTAATTGATTAAGCTTTATTGATAAAATAACAAACGAGGCTGGGTTTAATTTGAAGCAGATGATGCATAGGCTTAAAATTGATTGCTCATTAAACACCTTAACCGGCTGCCGACTGCCAATCAGTCCCTAGTTAGTTTTATTGATTACACAATACAATGAGCTTATGCTTATGAGGTAATTCATTACTCAATCAGTTAATATAAGCTTGGGCTTTTGAACATCTGCCTGTTAAAGAAATGTATGAGGGACTTAGAATCCTACCCAGTATATAAGGGTACTTCAATCAGATTCAATGAGCAAGAAGTTATAATATTTCCAAGATTTCATTTTCTACGGTCAACACCCCATGAAGTCTTGCCTCCTCCTGGGTACCTACAAGGTTGTTCGGTCTTCAAGTGCTCATACCTTTGCACTACTTGAGACTTTAGTTAAGGGTACCAAGTACCTGCAGAAGCAGAGGCTACATATTCCCACTGCTTCACTACTAACTTACCCATATCAATATCGCCGTTCGGCTTGTACTTAATATTTCTCCATTATTACAGGTTACAGCTCAATGCGTAATTTTTGGTAACGGAAAACAAAGTCCTGTGCTTTGATCACTGATAAAGTGGTAAGTCTGTTAAGCGGTCTCAGCTTGCCTGTACTTTGTTTGTAGATCTGAGATCCGATACAGATAGGCTTGCTTTGCTACTTTAGTTGGGCCCTTGGTTAATGCGTTTTGCTGTAGACCTAGTTTTGTGGGTAAAGGTGAAGGTAAGGTACATGGATGCCCGTGTATTGAAGAGTAATTATTTAGAGATCTATCTCCATCCTTCTTGATTGCAGTGAACAACAAATTATTATTATGCTTAGGAAGAATGCAGTAGCACCTGGCTTGACCCTGACCAAACATAAAGATACAGAGGTATACCAACTAAATGTGGTTATTATTCTGTCCGTTTTTTCACTAATATAATAAGGGAAATTAAATTTACGATACCATAATTTCTGACCTATCGTCCTGATATGTAATTGTATGAAGCTAACTAAATGAGTTTCATTAAGTAAATTTAATTTTAGTGCAAGAAAGCAACCTTATACTTAGAGTATAGAATAGTGTATATTCTATATACTCTAAGACCTTATATAAATTAATTTAACAAAAACAGTAACTTTTCCGTTCAAGCGACATAGCATCAAACACATTAATCCATGAAAACTGACCTACTAGTAAAAACTAAGGTACAGATTTTATCCTGTAAATCAACTAGATTCAACATCCATCATCTCGTCATTTTTGCTACACTCCCTATGATTAGTGAGATCTTCATTTTCTTCCATGAGAACTGTAGATTGTATCGCCACATGAATGTCATCTTGCATGTCCAATCCTACCTGGGAATTCTCACTCACACACCGTTTCTTTATTCGCATGACAGCTTTTACTTTTTCTTCTATAGCGAATCCCATCAAATTCTTCCTAGTTATCATTCCAGCAACCTGATTTAACTTATCTGTGACAACTAAATGCCGGAGGCCCATCGTGGTGAACATACTATAGGCTCTGTGAAGGGAGAAGTTGGTTGGAACCGTTGGGGTCGATGTGTTTGTGTACGGAAGCTGTTGAGAAAAGTCGCAATCTGCTTTTTAACTTCTTTATAAGGATTTTTAATAATTAGTAAAGTCGACAAATCGCTCTGACGTACCAAGTTTACATAAACATGAGTATAGATGATATTTGAACTGTAACGATTCAGAATGGCATTAGCAGCAGTGGAATCTTTTAGTTTTGTTGAACTGTACTGTATTTTAAAAAGAAGCATATATATTGCAAATTAAATATACTATAAATATTAGCTGGTAGGAGTAAAAGCATTAAAATATGATTAATCAATAACTTCAGGATATGATATTCTTATACGGTCCATATCCTCTCGTCCAAGCTCCTTGGGGTCAAAACGCTCAGTCTTCGTGAGTAATATGGTCAGTTCTAAACTATACTATGTAAAAACCCCCCATGACTTTAATATAAATTCTCATTACTGATACCTCAAAATGAGGCAATCTCAAGACACTTTTGAGACAATTTCAATTTATGAGATAAAACAATTTGAGTGAAACGGCTTACCGAGTAATTACTCCCAAATAAATTTTATCCAAACCGTTGTAAGACTCAACGACTGGAAACGCACCATGGTTTGTTTCCAGGAGCAAATTAGCAAGGACTTTGACTGACTCATGTACTTTTACATAGTCCACCGGTACATGCATCACATCAGACACTGCAAACAGCTCTAAACTCACTCTGGAGAAACAAAGGAGTTTAAAATTCATGTGGGTGAGGCAAAGTTTTACTATTAAAGGACCATTATTTTATTAAAGTGCTGTAAACGATCATAAAACTGTACTTTCTATCATTCACATATAGTTTTAAGTCTGATTCCAGGTAAGGTATGCATTTGAATTCCAAAGCAGCATGATAAATGGAGTGAGTGAGTAAGTCCCCCACAAACTTTGATAGCATCACGCAAAGCATAATCAATAACGTCATGCTAATGTCGTTTGTCATTTCCACCTATAAAAAGACTAAAATGTGTCAATCTTTAAGCGGTCGAAGTCTCTGCAACTATGCAAACAAGTGTGTGACTTCTAAAACGATGAAATTATTAAGTCATGTCAAATATAAGTATACCATCATTATACATGTTGTAATCGGTAATCGTGACGTTCCGGATAAAAATGACGCGGCTCCCATCAGGGCAAATGCTCCTGGATCCACCCATTCCCACTCCGAGCCGTCTTTCATATCCGGATTGTACTGACTTACAAAGTTAAACAAGCTTTCCCCGAAAATACGACCATACAATGCGCCAATCGCCCTGAAAAATGGTTTAATGAGTATCTTAAATTTTCAACTGCTCGTTATTAAAATCTAGACCAGATTACAGAAAACACATTTTTCATACAACTGGGGAATAAGCAGCCCACTGGCAATGTTGGTCATGGATGTCCAGCTAGAGAGTATCCAGAAAATTAAGAAACAAAGGGACAAAACTGGTACGCTAAAGTACTGTGGAGTTTTTCTGGACAGTAGATTTCTTATCATTTGTTCCCAAGAACCAAACAGCAAAGTTGCTCCTACAAAGCGTATCATATAGTTATATTGAGAGTTTCAATTAGAGTATTTAGAATAAATAACTGTTTGGAAGCTGTATCAAACTTAGATACCCTCATGAAACTGCCCGGACTGCACAATCTTTCCATTAAGAAAAGTTGTTTCAATGGTCTCATTGCATTTAAAAGAACGAAGGATTAGAGACTTTCTTCCGTGTGCCCTCATAGCTTGTTCGTGGTGAACTGATTTACAGGTAATGTATGGTACAAACGCCATGATCACCGCTGAGAAAATAAACTATGCAAATTCAATAAAGTAAAATAAATCCATCCTTTGACACATTTGTCTTTAGTTGAATGATTGAACATAAAACACTCACCGCAAGTAATACAACTTCAAAAACTTTTACCAAGTTCACTATAGACGGGTTTTTCATACATGCGAATACTTTCCGTCTGAGTTTTGATGCTTTCAAGTGAACGAAGATGAATATAGCTCCCAAAAGTCCTCCAAATGCACCGATAAGACAAGCAGGTATGAAGATCAGTAAGTTTAGATTTAGAGTTTTCTTCATCTAGAGTCAATTTATTTTATACAAGAACAATTCAGGTTTAAAAATAAGCTCTAAGATGATAGATAGAGTCCAGTGGTTTTTTTTATGCCCTTACATCAAACAAAGCAGATTCGGAAAGTTGTAGAATGTTAAAAATGCCGTCATTCCGCTCGCTGGACTCCATCGTGCTCACCAGACTGTGAAGCAGCTCAGAAGTACTTCGTGCCAAAATACAGCAAACAAATGTCCTCCAAGTTTGTGACTTTGACCAATGCGATGATATTTCCTCCATTGCAAACGTTAAACCTGAGATTGGAGCGTTAAATGCCGAAGCAACTCCACTGGCAGCTCCAACGCAGATCAATGAGTATCTTTAAAATAATAGAGGTGCATATATTGATCAGAAGTATGTACAATAGTGTACGGTTGCATATTGAATCAACCACTTCTACATATTAACAGAAGCTGAACCGGTTAATACCGACCTCTCTTGACAATCCCGATACCGACACAATCTAGATAAGCATGACCCTCCACAATTTCTCTCATGGTCCTTCCCACTGGCTACGTTGCCTGAATAAAACATTTGCATAGGTTTGGCCATGCATGCTCCAACCATCGCACCAATATGAACCTGCAAATTCGGGTGTCACTTAGCCTTACTTACAGATTAAATTTCTGTACTCAAACTTTCTCGACCCAGAACGAAAACGCATACCATAGGTCCTTCAAACCCAACGGGAAGGCTGCTAAGAACCGTAAATATAACTGACAACAGCTTACACACCAGCGTACGGAAACTCATCACATTTCTGACCTAGAGGAAGGTAGGCTTCAAAGTACATCCAATTTACACATAAAAGATAAAAATACTGTGATCTTTCCGAAACATAGAATTACCACGCATCCATTTAATATCCCGATGATCTCTGGAAGTCCACTTCCAGCAGCAAAGGGACAAAAGTAAACGACAACAATAGCAGACAAGGCACTGAATCCACAGCTCATGCATGAGTAGTACATCCATAAATGTAGCGTTGCGCCAGACTAAAACAAAATAAACCGTTGTAAACGGGCGTAACGAAGGGCTGAAAACTGGTCAGACAGACCGTCAGTTTTGGGGGCAAGTTGAGACATTTTGTGGTGTTGGGGCAATGTGAGACATTCTGGGGTGTTTGGGGCACTGTCAGAAACTTTTGAAAACTTTTGAGGTGTTTGGGTAAAAACGGTGGGACAATCTGAGACAAAATTTTATGAAGAACCTGAGTTGTTTGAAGTTGTCGAGGTTTTGGGTACCATTTGGTATTAGAGTCTCACACTGCCCCATTAGACCTTCGCAAGGTCATAACGTTAGACCAAGGTCAGTGGGGAGGGGGTGCCCAAATAGGGTCCGATGAAGTTGTCACGGGTACCATTTGGTATTAGAGTCTCACGTTGCCCTATTTGACTTTCGCAAGGTCATAACTTTTGATCTGAGGGTCACACAAAAATTCCGACACATCTGTTTTCAAATGCCCTAGTTAATACCTTTTAAACTATACCAAACTTGATAGGGGTTAGTATACACGAAAGTGTGACCTTTGACCCCACCCCCTGGAGGTGTGGCCCCGAAGGTCCATCTTCAAATTAAATTTTAGTTGGAACCTTAGTGACAAATATCCGAAAGTGGAACTCAAAAAATTTCAGCGGTTCGAAAGTTATCGCTCGGACAGAAGGACGGACGGACGGAGTGACAGAGCATTCACATAAAGGGGTGAAAACCCCTTAATAAAAGACATGATATCCCCCATTGTATTCGTTTATGCGTGCATGAGGTTTGTATGAGCTTACATCAAGAACCGTTGTGATGAAGGGGTTGTAAAATATCTGGAACTTTTCGCAGAGTAGCTTCATGATAAATGCCAAAGCTCCAGTAATCACGCCAACCAGACACAAGATAACCCAAGACTCAATTCCTCCTCTGTTTGGATTTTTGAATTAATTATTTTAAGTCAAGCCTCACCTTAACACGTATGGAAATAGAAGTAAAATACCTTGGAGGTTCATTCTGCAGCCAGTTTTTGTAAACTTCTGTACGAGACGGTAAAATAGCAGCGCTTTCATAGGTCTCTAGAACGCGTAATTCATCGTCTGTGAAATGATGCTTAGCCTTTTTTGGTTGGAAATCTCTACCCTGTAGTTTTGAGCATGTAATATTATCGCTGCATTTCTTATATACTTCATTCAAGCAAAGGCATTCATTGTTACCTTTTTGAAAAACCTAAACTTATCGTCCGTTGGATGGATCCCTAATATATCTTTGGGTTGCTGAGGAAGAGAAACAGCATATTCGCTCAGAGATCTTTTCTGGGCTAAATAAATAAACGGTGTCATCCGGGTGTAATGTCTTCAATGCTATCCGGTAAAGCTAAAGGCACCTTAACTATATGTGACCTATTAAAATTACTCGTTCGAGAATAGTTTGAACTTACCGAAGGTTCTTCGTTTCCTCAATAAATCGGTATCGCTAATTGTACTAGTATTTTCAGTTTCCATGTTTTAGCCGTATAAAAAATACTCTTAAAAATGAACAGTGCCAATTGTAAACATTTTAAATTTTTGCTGCTGTCGTAGTGTAAGTATTAGCCAGTGGGCGTCTATACAACGAATAAAATAGAGATTAAATTATATCATTGTTCTACATCTAGCTACAGAATACTGAAAGTCAAATTAAGTGACTCGACGTAGGTGTAAACCGTGCCGTCGGTTTCTACTTGTCTAAAATAAAGATCAAATTAGGTGATTTACATTTGATAACATTTACATACTTTATTACCCTGTTTAGTTTACAAGTTTATATGTTTTATACTAATATCATTTTCATTTATATGACTATACATAGTTTGTAATGGCAGGTCATAAACATGAGAGAAGTTTAGCTTCTACTAATTAACCAAACTAGTACAGAAGGCCTTAATTCCAGTATAAAATAAAAGTCAGATGCATTGAGTTTACAGATAGAGAGATTCTTGTTACTGATTGTCCAAAACCATGTAGCATCAGAATGTCCAACATTCTGGAATAAAACTCCACAGTGATACTAGGCTCTAAAATATCATAATTGTAGCAGACTAAGACAGCTTGACCTATAGCGTAGCAATCATGAATCTTTTGAGTTTGACAAACTATAAATCTTTGAGACTATTCACCAAGTTAATCACATTAATCGGGTACCGGGTTTTATCATAGCTTATGACTACAACATACTCATTCAACTCAGCCTTTTGCTACTAATATCTGATTTGATACAAGTATCATGTTCAAATTATGCTGGTCTATCGTATAAATATAACAAATATATTCTTAAACTATCAAAAAATACTAAAGCTCTGCTACTTTGCTCTGTTTATTATTATTACTGATTCCCACAACCATAAGAAGTGCAGATCATAATTCTGCATTGAGCTGAAAAACTCAGAAGCAGTTTCGACTAATCGCAAGGATTGTAACTTTGAAATACTTTGGCATAATTCACTGCAACAAACGCCGCTACAGCTCCAACTGAAGATCCTAGCTGGGTGAAAGCACCCGTCCAAAACAGTCCACTTTTTCCTGTAACTCTCATCATAGTAGCTATTGAAACCTTTACATAAGTAAAAAGTCCCACTAGATTGATCCACGAAACGACCTAAAGAAAAGCAAAATAAACACAAAAAATTATCCACTGCTCAATAAATTATAAACCCAGTGCATAAAACACTTACCAGAATAAATTTTCCCCAAAACGACTCCACCAAGGGAGGTGAAGGACTCATTAAAGCTGTTGTTAGTATATAAGCACCAACAAAAAACGACAAAAACGCAAATGCCGTCACAATGGGTCTTGTTGGACTTCTTACATAAAACATTAGAAAACACACCCCAGGATTAGCCATACTTGACAGCGTAACTGCCCAATGATAAGCAGCATTTCCATACGGAAGAGAAGAATAGGATTGTATCGATGGAAAGACTCCATTCGCCAAGGCGCAAACTACAGTCAGAAGAACCATAAGATAGATAAATTGTGGTTGAGATATTTCCAATTCAACAGATCCAGCAATAGATACTTCGTGTCCATTTCCTTCTCTAGAATTAACTCCTACGTCCGAAAGTGGGGCACGAACTGCATCACAGAGAGCATGCTGTTCTGCACCCAAACTAGAAGGATCGTCGTGATGATAATACTTATTTGTAGGATTTGCTAATAGAATTTCTTCATTTTTCTTCCCATTCCCATGAACAGCAACGGCATACCCTTTCCCAACGATTGAGGGACAATTAAGAACGTAAAAGGCAACAGCACTGATCAAAGTGAAGAAGGCCAGCAGGTAGAAAAATATTTCGATAGAGAACAAAGGTTCTGGAATAGAAGGAACGGTTCCGTTGCCACCGTCAGTTCTGTCAACACACCCAGGATTCCCTCCTGAGCCTTGAATGAGAGCAAAAATACTGGGTACAAATCCACTGAGCCCTTCGCCAATAAAAAATGAAGTCAAATACTGCGACTTGAATCTTGCCATGAATGGTAAATACATAACGCGACTTGAACAGTCAACGAAGGCCAGCATGAAGACCAATACTGAAAGTAAAGTCAATCAAACATTAATTATCAACAACGTGCTACACACAAGATTACTAACTGTATTTCCTAAAATAATGCCCCCTAACAATTCCACCTGAAAAATGCAAATTCGCCCTATAATCCTCCCTTACCAACCATGGGGTTTATACTAATATCCCAGGGGAATTAATTCCCGAAATACGGTAGATACTCACCTAGAAGGTTTACAGAACGCAGCGTTCCAAAAACGCTTTCAACCCCTTCCCAATAAACAGGGAGCAAAAGGACGGCCACCAATCCCACAATCATGACAAAGTAAATACTCCGTTTCTCCGTGATAATAGCAGGAAAGAGGGAGTTTAATATTGTGTAGGAAAGTGGTCCAATATTAGCTAATTGAATAATTACAGCCAAATACGAAGGTAAGGACCATCCTTCCGGAAGTCGTTGGACTAAAAGAGGCAGTTCCACCCACAAACCGTTCACACAAAGCCATGTGCCAATCCCGAACAAAATACACAAAATATCCACGTGCACAACCCTCTCTCCTCCCATTCTTTCGTTTACACTTTCCGTTTTTGAAAAAACTAGCAAAACTTTTGCTTTTTTTTCAGCATTTAGCCTCCGGTTTCTTGAATTAAACGCAAAATTTCTATTCGCGATTTGCGATTTGCGATTTGCGATTCGCGTTTTGTGATTCGCGATAGAAAAAATTTGAAAAAATGTTTTAGAGAGCGAATATTCTTGTTATCGTATCGTGAAGTTCATATTCATAAACACCGCTTTTCCCGCCTGGGGCAACAAGCTACTTAAGAATATCTCCTTGATACAAAAATGCCAAAAGAAGAGAAGAAGGAAAGGAAGCCGACAATTTTTTTTTTAAATCGACGAAATATTCTTAAAAAATATTTTTTAACTTTTTAAAGTGAAATGGACATATTTTAAAATATTCTAGAAGACTGTGCTGGACTGGTTAATGGAAATTCCTTTATCATTCTTCAATTCTCCAGCCCTGAATTCGTAATGTAAATAGTTATGACAAGGTTGAGTTGTACGACAGACAGACACAAAGGTTTATTTTTATTTTTCTAAAATTTAGAATTTAAACAAAGGATTTTAAATATTCTTTAGTAAACTACCACTTTTGGTGATTAAATATAATGGATTCTTCATACAATTCTGGAGGAGAGCCGGCATTGAAAAAGCATAAAAAGCATAAGAAAGACAAGGACAGAGACCGTGAAAGATACGAGGGTGAGATTATCATTTTGATTGTGAAAGAAAGAATGAATGATTGTTATTGATAATTTAAGCTAAGATATGTAAATAAATGATATAAATAAAGAATTAATTTATCTATCCAGCAGGGTACGGACCTCCGTCTCTTTCCGGGACGCCTGGAATTAAATTAATTCTGAAGGTTGGAGGCTCATCCACTCCTGAACATAGTGATTCTCCAGGACCCTCCGTTCCCCCGATGTCCCTTAGCTTGATGAACCCTTCTTATGACGCTGAAGACTCTCAGCACTCCTCCATATCACTTTCCCATCTCAGAAAGGCTAAGAAGAAGGACAAGAAGAAAAAGAAGGATAAGAAGCACAAGCATCATCATAAAGTTAGACCGGAAATCGGTTGTTTATACAATAATATGGGTAGTTTACGTACAATAGGTCGTTAAATTATTAAAATAATGTTTATAAACATTTCAGGAAAAAAAGAGAAGGGAAAAGGTTGAGGAAGAGACGAGCAATTTGTCCCTGTCTGTTGAAGGGGAATCAGTAGAGTCTGGAACGGTGGATTCACAAATTAAGAAGGAAATCGGCTCGCCATCCGTTATGATGGATGTGGACGATGGTACCTCTTCGTCTTCTGTTAGTGCGTTGTTGAAAGACCTACCTAAATCTGCAACAACTATTAAATTCCATAAATTGCTGGATAAGCAGCCTCTTCAAAAACTTTTGGAGTATATGATAAGAGTTAGTAATGGTTTATTTTATGGGCCTTATTATTTTTTTTTTTTAAATACGAATTTTAGTATTTTATTCCATGGGTTTAGACTTTGGAGAAAAAAGATGCCCAACAATTTTTCGCATGGCCGGTCACAGACAAGATTGCACCTGGATATTCGTCTATAATTAAAAAACCGATGGATTTTAGTACTATGAAAGGAAAGATTGAAAATGAAGCGTATAATAATCTCTCCGAATTCACTGTATGAATTTCCTTGTATTGTACTTTTTATGTTTCAAGTCAATATGATTCTCGTTCCTGAAATTGACAATTGTACTCTATATTTTCAGGATGATTTCAAGTTGATGTGTAACAATGCCATGCTTTACAACCAGACGGACACAATATATTATAGGGTTAGTTAATTTATTATCGATATTATCATCACTATGATATGATATATTTATTGAGAAGAGCAAATAATTTGACAGGCGGCCAAAAAGCTTCTGGTATGTGGCCTTAGAAATTTGACACCAGAGAAAATCAGATCTCTTTTACCCTTAATTCCAACAATCCGATTGCTCGGAGAGGAACAATTAGGATTTCCCTTGTTCGGAGATTCCTTGCAACAGGACGTTGTCGAAATCAGCCTCTCTGAAGATGACAACTTGGACATGATGTGTCTTGATCCCACTAAAAGTATACATTACATGCCACCACATGCTAACGACCCTGCGTATGAAAACAAAATTAACATTCAAAGTATTTCCAGTGGAAAGTTGGATGGCAATATTAAGTCATCAATCTTTTTTTTTTTGTGTGACTTTAGGGATCTGTGTGGGGCTTTTACAGATGATCTGACTACTGAAGAAGTTTTATTACAAGCCAGACTTGCAGCGCGTGAAGCTGCTCACAGGCTTTCTACTAAAAAACCTAACTCTAAAGTAAGTAGTGTCTTTCTAATTTATGAGGGGTAATCTATTAATTAGTTTTTTCACTATAGATGGGCTTTTTAAGACAACGGCCAGACGGTAGTACTTCATTAGCAATATTGACTCCAACAAACGGCGTTTTACCTGGAACGCGTGAGCAGCCGGTTAGTTTATCTGCTCTTTCTGGAAAACTTACTCATGGA
Organism: Hydroisotoma schaefferi; assembly: GCA_034682405.1. Taxonomy (NCBI): domain Eukaryota; kingdom Metazoa; phylum Arthropoda; class Collembola; order Entomobryomorpha; family Isotomidae; genus Hydroisotoma; species Hydroisotoma schaefferi. Next base: position 6,535 of record JAQFZX010000027.1, on the reverse strand, counting down.
ACAGCGGCTATTCATTCTATACGAGAAGATAAGCGGAATGTACAGCGACCTTGTAAGAAAGCGAAGCAATGTTTTAGTTGTGATTTCTCTCTCTATGAAATGATGCTGACTGTTATTAAAAAATTTAAATAACTATCTGTTTTTAGTAAAGCCCATTTACTACGGATCCTTCAGTTCATATGCTCCCAGTCAAGATTCTACTTTCTCCAATTTGACTCACGATGAATCGGAAATGTTAAGTGCAACGTATGGAGATGAAACGGCTGTCCAATATGCTGAGAGGTTTGATATATAAGTTGAATCTTGGAGCATAGAGTATTATATATAGTTGAATAAGATAATTAATTGTTTATTTCATGCCCCCAACTTTAAAAAGTTTCATTTGACTGTTGTTTCAGCATGATCGAGTTTGCGAAGGGTTGCGACTATGCAATGCATATGGTAGATGAAATACTCGACACCATAACAAAAGGGGAGCACAGAAAAACGGTTAATTTTATTGAAGAAAGGAAAAAAGTAGAAGAGGAGGAGGCTCGGGTGAAACACCAGCAAACTGAATTAACAACTCAGTTGGAGATGGAATGGGATACCGTTACTTCTGCAAGTGTGGAGCATCAAATGCAGCTGGAGTCCCTGCAAAGCTTGAATGATCTTGGGATTGATACCCAATTCCTTAACGAGTTCAAAACTCCATTGAACAACAGGTTAGGATTTTGTACCTCTCTTCTTCATGTTCCTTGCAGTCACGAGCACTATTACCATGTTAGATTTCTCTCAATTTTTAGTGTTTCAACTAAATTGCAAGAAACTGCCGGTTTGATTGACGACTTGGAAAAGATGCAAAATGATCGGTTAAGTCTACCACTTTGCTCAGTTCCACCATATGGCCAAAGTGCTACCGAACAAGAAACTCAGTTAGCGGTTCGTATCACTGAAAATCTTACCGAAATGGCCAAGCAGACGAACCCTGGAGAGTTGATTTCAGCTGAAGCACTTCGAAAAGCTATGGGTATCGATATTCATTCAGCTACGTACCGTGGTCCTGGTCCAAACGGTGGAATGGGGTCCATCCTTAGGACTGACCCTCCACTTTCTAGTGTTGCGGGTAAGTGCCTTCGTTTTATTTTGCGATAAACTCAGTGAAAGTTTTTCACATTGACTGTTATTCAATAAAATATGTTCTTAATTTGGTTCTAAAGCGATGAATGACGCGAGTCAGCGAACATCAAGTGCTTCGCAGAGTGGTGAAAGTATCAGTACTCCAACTCCTGGAAGTAACGATCATGACACGACTCCACCCGTGGCTATTGCTATTACTACTTCAGCATAGTGACCAGACCAGTGTTATAAGTAAAATTTTATATGCACATGAAAATGAACTATGGATCCAATAAAACCTTTCGTCTATGTGTCGTATGATAAAATGAATTTTCATCATTTTATAGACTAACGAATTACAGCTGAAGTTGACCATGAAACCCAATATTAAACATCCAGTTTTACGTCCTTATTAATGCAGAAATGGCGACCAATATTGAACAAAGCAGTAGGTAGCAAATAGGATTTATTTTTGTTGAAAAACATTAAGATTCAAATGGTTGAAAAAGGTTTCCATACATTTTTTTACGGTTTATAGTAGCTAAAAATTAAAAACCTACTAAGTAGTTAGCATCTCTATCCTAAAAATATTCTACTTTAAAAAAAAATGTTTGTATACTTTCGCCAATCACAATAATATCAGATAAATACTTCGTTTCAGAGCTTACACTTTAATTAATCATTCGTACCATCCAATAACTAAGGAGAGGCAAACAATTGTAGGCATTGCATTGGTGAGTGAGTATATACGGAGATTAGTAGTTGAGAGGCCGAAACATTTAGTAAGTGAAATCATCGCTGGTCAAGTAATCGACATATATAGAGATGGTAATAGATTCAATAGAAGAAATAACTTGTTGAGAATGGAATGAAAGGTAAGTTTCTTTGAGCACATGACGGGTACTAAAATCTAATTGACAATTATGAATACCAGGCTACAATTATAGGGTATACAGTTATACGTTCACAACGGCCGACTTTAAATTATTTACATATTAGACTTACTTTCGTTTAAAGACCAACTAAACTAGTAGCATATACTTTTTTCTTGGTTTTTGAAATTTGAAATACAAATAAAAGGAAGCTAGATTAAATACTAAGAAGATAGTCAAGTAATTAATGAACAGCAGGAAGGATTGGCACTGGCATGACTTAAACTGCTATATACAGGATAAGCTTGATATTAGGTTGCACTGATCTTGTCTGACTTCACTAAACTTCCATATGGACTATGCAATAGGATATTCAGCCCCTTACAAATAGGTACTGTGAGATTTTTCGAAGTTCCGAATAATAAGATCTCTTTATAGCTGAATCGATAATACCTACTGAAAATATCGTTAATCAATACCTGTCGAAACTTAGTACAAACTATCCTTACAGCTAGGAAAGTGTACTGAATTTTTGGTCTTTGTCCGGAGAAAATGCTATAGCCGCTTGCGTATACTTGGGACTACGAAGCTCGAAGATATGTTTTAAGTTCCAATTGCTACAGGATTCATACCCTGGTAGGCAAGGGGTTTTTTAGGTCTGTATGATGTAAATTTGTGCACCTAGTTATCAAGCTTTGTTCCAGACTCGGAGACTGTATATCAATAGGATCATGCTTAATAAATTGGTATTCCATGACGAATTTAGGTTAGGTGGGTGGTTCCGGTTCGTGGACAGATATTTAGGAAATATCTGGAAATATAGTGGAAATTAGAAGAGTTCGAATAATAATAAGCTTGTCCTCTTGATTGGACTGTCAGCCAAAATCAAGCACTGTCTGTGTTTAGTCACAGATAACCACATTCTAACTGGTACATTGCAGTAATAACACCGAAGTCGTACCCTGATTTTATCTTTCACTACGCTTTCCATGATAAACTTCAAAATATTTCCACTGATGCGTACAGAAAATCTCCCTATAATTACTCTTCTCTTGCTAACAAGTTTTATCTAAGCTTTACTTGGATGCAAACTTGTACTCATGGAATTTCTTTTAGGTTTTGCTTCTATTCCGTACATACGTACATCAGTTAAGATAAGGTTTGAGTAAGCGATAGAAAATTTCAGCACGTCGAGACCAAAGGTATCACAGAGGTTTAATGCTATCATAAAAATCAAAGCCTGTGAAAGTACCAAAACCTCCTAGGGTTTCGTGTGAAAAAAACTCGGTTTTTATAGAAATCATGAACAAGAGGTACGAAAAATGACGGATCAATAATAATAGCATTTTCTGAATAATAAGTGGAACTATTGGATTTTCATGCTGTGAAAGCATTGATTGTCACTTTTTGAAAAGGTAAGAGCAGCAGGATATAAGGGTGCAATGTCTTGATCAGGCTCTCGACAGGATTGCTTTACTAATATTATTATTATGAATGTTGTATGATAGAATTAGGATGGATATGTATGGTAAGAATATACATACATTTACCAGCACCCCTGATTTCTCCTACATTACATGGACTTCATAAATGTGACCTAAGTTGAATATGAATTACCTTGTGAATCAAGATTTCATTTCCGTTCTAAGATTCACAGGTAAAACTATGAGGATTGACTGGACTGACTGGTTAGGTAAAAAAATATTTTGGTAGATTGAAGCAATGGGGTTTGGATTTGGATTGAAGAATGGAGAAATGGGAAATAATTTTTTTAATATGCTCAAGAAAGCTCAAGCATATTCCGTTTCTGTTGAAACGCTTCGGTCTAGAAAGGGTCGTGGGTGTTCCGGAGCCCCTTCAAAACTTTCCTCCGTTTCTGTCTGACTGCTTCGAGCATGATGGGCATATGCTAGACTCTTTTGGTAGCCAAACAGTTCTCGTTCCAAACTGTAGTTTTCAGATTGTAAAACAGCAATTTCCTTTCTACATTAAACAATGATGATATGATCACAATATTCAAGTTGAGTAGTAACTCAAGGTAAATTCAAACCCAACATTTTAAACGTGTTGGGTGTGTTTTGACTGTTAATGAATTAATGTGAGCAAAGAGAGTTAGCTCGGATTCACGAACCTCATTTGGTAGTTGTGAATCTTGGTGACATCGTCGTACTTATGGTAGGTAGATTGAAACAGAAGGTAAGATGAGAGCCACTCGATCTGAACCCGTACTTGTTGTTTATCATTCAAGTAAAAGCTATTCGGGTCCCGGATCTATAAATACACGCAAGATAAACTGCTTAGATGTACACTATTTGATCAATAAATCACTCCACACACACATTAAAATTCATGGTATGTGTTTCTATAATGTCTCATCCATAAACCCAACTACTACTGCTACTGCATTGCATGTACTTTCACCTTAAGAAATATTAGCATCAAGAACTACAAAACTACATTATCAACATAGGTTTGGCACAGGATAGCAGCACGCGTTTTAAGCATAATTTCGGGTCGTTGCTTAAGAAAATACAGACGTGGTTCTTACTTTTATGCCTGCGTCATTCATTTTAAGGCAAACTATTTTAAAAACATCGGCAACCCAAAAGGGCTTTGTCGTAAATCGACTACATAAAATGCACGTTTAGATATTCCTTCAATTCGTACGCGGTCACAAAGGCTCAAAAGCTCTTGTGTACTTTAAAGTCCCTCTGAAACGAAATAATTCAGTCATCCGTAAAATATCCACCATTTCTTCTCTTTTATTCCCTACCTACCTACTATAGTTTCTGTCTTTTTTAACAGATAAAAATAGTTTCCTGCTGTATACTACGTTTTTGCCTACTACTTTCCCTTTCGAAGAATTTTCTCACTAGATAAAGCAAGCAAGCAAGCATGTTTCAAATTCTCAAGAAACATTTGGAATTTCACCCATTTTGCTCACAACTAACAATCCCTTGCATAAGCACGTATAACGTACGATAGTTCACCCAACATTCTCAAACAATCCTCAAATTTATATTTATCGTCGATCTATATCCTATTCTGTCTGTTCTAAGCGTAAATAATCGCTGAAGCTAAAAGGATTTATTCCTCACAGAGAGACAGTGAATTCTTCTTGATATATACGCATCCTTAAATTCTTTTCATTTATAGGCAGCCATTGTTTTACTCCATTTTAATTATTTATGATTGACATCTTCTCTATGCTTCAGAAGTAGGCATAATGGAATAGCAGTGCTAGGAGGATAGTGTGCGAATGAATAACATCATCATCATGTACCTCGGGATGAACTCATTAACTAGCGTGGTGAAAGTTACGCAGATGGACAGAATAAAGATGTGCTAGAGGCAGGCGGTAGTTAGTTGACGAACGCTATTCAACTTTATATAATGATCTAATAGATAAAAACTTTCTCTGATCGGTAAACGATGTTTAGAGTACAATATCTAATATATTTTATATAAATAACCTATCTTCTTCATTGTAATAAGACCTAAATAATCTTTAATCTTCTATTGTCGAATATAAATTCAGTGAGACCCAGCTGCGTCTGCCGCCTGGTTTTCTATCCTTATCGAAATTATAAATCCGACTTCAAGTAGTAGAGCTTCCTTCGTACACCTCTGAAGAGGTTCAAATTCACTTAGGAACGAAATGGAAGGGAAGGAGGGGAATTAATGTTGAATAAACTTCAGCTCGAGTATGGCACTTAAGCAGTGGCATTGGCAACTCAAAATTGTACAATTTGAAAATCAAAGCATGCTTGAATATTCCATATTTCTCAGTATAAAAGCCGTAGAGATGAAGTGCTGAGCTTTAGGGACATTGACATTATTATTAAACTCAGTTGAAGTGGTGAAGTAGTGTCAATACTATTGTGTAGGATGGGTAGTGAAATAGTTTTATGGACCCCATTTCTTACTTTATCTGCACATCAAGCAATTTCAGGATTTATTCGGATAAAGGGGCTTATTAAACATTACAAAAGAAAAGATGAATAGGATGGGGAATCCAGAACTATCGACAAGTATAGTATCTTTATTGAAAAAAAAACGCAGAACAATGATTCAATGATCCAGGATTTCTTATTGCTTTTATTTTGCATGGGAAATGTCAGTTTATACAAAAGGGGACTTGATCTACTTGATATTAAATTCTACTTCGTCCTCATCAAAGTTTGAAAAGTATCTTTTAGAACGGCCACTATACCACCCACCCGAGGGATGAGTACGGTATAAATTAATGAATGTGAAAGGAAAGCTCACAAAATCCTCATCCTACTCCTATACCCTGCCCTGTTATCTAAATGTTTAGTTTTAGCCCAGTCAATTGGGCTTATGTAGCCGCGCAATCCGTCTGTCTGTCACCTCGATAACTCGAAAAATAATGACACCACAGCCGCAAAATTTAGTATAGTGAGTCCAGGGCCGATTTTGAGGTTTAAGTTTGTAAACCAGCCTGATCCGTCCACCCGTTGACCCGTGGGGGTCACAATGACCCCCACTGGCCTTAAATTTCGAAAAATATTGTTTTTCTACTTTTGTTCAAAACTATCAAATAA